>VDFB02385222.1:0-36221 GCA_007258455.2 Sequoia sempervirens | reverse complement strand
TTAGTCTAAACGAGCACTATAGGCATGGGTGAGGCATCCAATTATCTTGATTAGTTAGAATCTACCCAATCCCCCTAGTTTATTAATTAGGTTATCACTTGTTTAGGAAACTCCCACATGGGTTATCCTAGTCGCCAATTTGTGCATCGGCCCCCATTGAGAGCCACTCCCCCTACAACAACTAGGAGACCTAAAAGAATCAACAGTGAAAATCCAACATGCACCAATCACAAAACCACATGAACATACACAAAGGTGAGGCATGAACCATCCCGCACACAAAATCAACCATAAAATAAAGTGAACAGTGCATGGCTAAAACCCCCTCAATATAACACTCCAAGTATCACATCAACCAAACTTCTAGGGTCAACACATATATTTAGCCCATAACATAGTTTCCCAAGCCTCTCAAAGACAATTAATATGTACCTTACACAAAGGACCTCTTCATTCAAGCACAAACGATAACATCCCATTAACCAGAAATTAACTCATAATACATCTTATAAGGCACAATTCCAATAATGTAACCATTGAATACATAGTGAAATTAATTTTACTTCTATTAAGTAATCAAACTAGAAATCACTATTCAAACATCAAGAAGAATTATCTAACTTTCTTATTTATTAGATCTCCAAATTTGAAATAAACGATTTCATTCAATATTTAAATATATGCATATAGATACATATATGTGTATGTATATATATATGCATACGTATATATATACAGATAACCTCTATAAATATATATAAGTATATATACATATACATGCGTATGTGTGTGTATATATATATTAAATGCATTTAGATTTTTAGTTTGTTGTTAACAAACAATTATCAAAAAATTATATAAAAGATACTCATATAACTGTGTGTATATATATACATATATATATACATCGCTATATATATACAGACATATATTAAACAAAATCTAATGTTAAACTTGATACGAATCATACAATACAAAAGGTCTCATATACTAATCGTTTAAGTTACAATGTTTTTTTGGCACATACAATAATATCGATATACCAATATCATTTGTGCATATGTATACATATATATATATATGCATACATATATATGTGTGCTTATATATATTTATATGTATGTAATATGATAATAAATTAACTGAACTCAAGACTATCAATTTAGGTGGAACAAGACGCCTTATTTGGCGTAACTATTATATCAAGATAATCACAAATATATACTCATCGGTAATCTAAGAGTTAAAGTGCATTTAGTTAATACCAAAAACCATACACATCGGATCAATACATGTATCCCATACAACCATTACCAAATATCTGATGCCCACAAAAGTGAATTTAAATAACCTTTTTAATTCTAAATGCAAGCAAATCCAACAAATTCTACAAACTTCATGGACATTACAAGTGCAAGAGAATAAATCTCCAACTATTTAATAGGTCAGACGGGGTTCAAATTCACCATTTACAAAGAAATGGTTTATTCAAGCATTCAAATTCTTCAATACTTCAGAAAAGTCTTTGTTATCCAATTACAAGAAATTACACAATATGAAAGTCGGATATTCAAAAAATATCAACACAAATGTAAACAAGGGATTAATAAGCCGAACACGAGTTACAAACACATTTCTTGAGTCTTAAATCGGTCATGCAGAGAAGAGTCCTAGCTTACAGCGAAATCATCAAAGAACAGAGTAAAGGGGAAACACAGTGTAAGACATAATCGAGCTATTAGAATATGTGTACATATGCAAACATGCAAGGAGGAACATCAATACCGTAGAGTTTTTCTAGCATAAAGTTTGTAAGAAATTTGAAGGCAAAGAAAGAAAACGCATATTTAGCTTGAGAGCCCCAAAAAGGATATTATATTAAGGAGTGCAAGGAATCGGCTTGTTTGAATTGGGATCATGGAAAAGCTTCAAAAGAAGTTTCAAGCAACCTCGATAACAACAAAATTAAAATATTCACAACCATCAGCATACAAGATTTTAGGACAAGCATGAAAACAAAATACTGGGAGTGCTATAATAATACAAGGAAATTCATTTACTAATTGTTCCAGATAGCATTCAATTCAAACATTTATTCCAAAACAAGGAAAAAGATTTCAAGAAGAGGAACCTGGAATAATTCGATTATCTGAACTGAAAGCTGGTGTCGGGTTAGAATTCCAGCTGCAACTTCAATTTTCTCCCAAAAGCTTCAATTTTCTGTAGAACCCCCAAATCCAGTAGAAAGCCTCCAAGAAACAAAGAAAACCCAAAGCCTCCAAGAACAAGAATTACAGAGCCTCCAAGAACCAAAACATTCACGAGATAGTTAAAAAACAAGATTAGTTTTTTCCAAAAACTATCAAAAGCCCCTTTCTTTAAACTAATTAACCAATTAATTTACCATTTTCCCCCAAATCTTCATTACTGCATACTCTTCTTTAAATTTATTATTTTATTTTTATTTTCCACTACAGTTAACTACCTACTTCACTATTATTTTTATAATTTTAGCCATACCTTATAATTTGCACACAATTAATTCAACTATTACAATATTTAATTTATTTATTTAATCCTTTCATTTTAATTTGCTTGGACAATGCACTAATTAATATATTTATTTAAATATTTCTTTATTAACCATAAATTTTAATTTATTTAAATCAAATAAAACATTAATAATATTTTATTTATCAAATCCGCAATTATATTAAAACATTTATTTAAATTATCAAATACCTTTATCCACAATGACATTTTAGATCAGTCAAGCACTAATCAAGCAATTAACTCAAATGAACATAATACCAAGCAATACCTGACCTCGAAACAAAATGAAAAGCAATACACGACATAGACAGACCAACTCGAACTAACCACACTGACAGGGTAATACAATCAAATATTCATCCTCATCAAGGATGATGGCTCAACATAGGGGACCCGATGCTTTCTCCATTTCAACAATCTCCATTGGGTTTAAGGCACACTCAAACCTAGCAGTTCAGGTGGAGTCGATTCCTGGTACTTGCAACCTGCAACAAACCACACAGACGAGCATGTACATAGACAAATAGACAAACACATTGTGAAGGGAAAATCGCAGCGTCGCAGGGCACTCGCAAGCGAGTGATGCAACCTTGTTCCCCTTCACCATAGTACATCAACACACAACAATCAAATACCAATAACATGATAAGAACATACATCAGATAATCACGTAATTCTCATAGCAATAATAACCCACACAATTAATTAAATTGATCTACTAAGCATGGCATAAACATAAACATCAATAATAAAGTATCATCATAATTGTGCATCAAAGTATCATAATGTCCAATACAACCAAGTAACTGTCAAAAACAAAAACCAAACTGAGGGGAACTACATAGATGAAGACATAAATAGATAGAGAGAAGTAGATATACACAAATAGAGATGGAGAGAGGGAGAGAGAAAAAGGGAGAGATAGAGATGTATATGAAGAGGAAGGGATAGAGAGATAGAGATATATGGGAAGACAAAGGGAGAGATAGGTAGAGGTGGAGATATAGACAAGGGGATAGGAAGGACAGGAGGAGACATGGAGACAGAGGGAGGGGGGGGAGATAGAGAGGAGGTGAGAGTGGATATAGAGGAGAGAGATAGGTGAGAGGGGAGAGAGGAAGAGAAGGAAAGGGAGGGAGAAATGGATGGAAGAGAGATAATGGACAAAGATATGGAGAAATGGAGTGGATGGAGGGAGGAATGAGGGAGGGAGAGACAGGAGAGGATAGAGTGGAGAGGATGGAGGAAGAGGAAGATAAAGATATAGATGGAGACTGAGATGGAGATGGATTTAACTAATAAATATAAAAGTTCTTATTGGTAGTGAGAGAGCTAAGTGATGTTGATCAATATGTTTGAGAGTCTCGAGTCTATGTATGAAAGAAGCTTAATATACTTGTATGGAAACATCTAGCCTATTTATTGACGGAGCTAAAGAATTGTTGTATAAACTTGAAAAATTCTAAATCTAGGAACAATTGATTCTGATTTCACTGATTTGTATGCTTCTTGAATAGTTTGAACTATTGAGTTGGGTAGTGCATGGATAATTGAGTTTTATTGTCTTGTATTGTTTATGGTAAGTAGTGACTCCCTCCCTCCCTCCTATCTTCCCCCAACCTTCCACCCCCTCTCTCATTCTATTTTTTGGTTTTTTTTGTATTCAATTTCCTCCTATGCGTGGCTACTTCATTTCCTCACAATTCCCTCATATCACATGAACATTAATGATAAACCATGCACATAAATCTCCATCATTTATATGATATTGACAAAAGTAATATTTTAATATCTTTCCTATAAGTTTTTTTCTCTTATGAAAGCTCTTCTTTATTAAATTTTAAGTATGTATAAAAAGAAAAGTTAGATGTGCCACTTCCTCCTTATACATTCAATCTTTTGCTTTTATGAAGAAAATTAAAGTATAAAAGTATAAAGAAAATAAAATTACTTGTATGCAATTATAGTTTTTTATAACATATATTTATATCATATTATATTATATTATATGATTATAATTATTAATAATATATATTATTTATTTATTTTTTTGCTTGATAAATCATTTCTAAGGGGCAGCACCCTGTATTACTTTCCAAATCAAAGTTTACATTGAAAGTTATGCTTACTATCCTCTACCCATTTCTACCTTGTACATTCACCCCCTATACTACATATACCTTGATTTCTACACCTATCAAACCCAAGATGCCTATCAATAGGCCTCACACACCATATGCAAGTTTTCCCCTATCAGACTTGCAAGCAACCCCCAAATCTTAAACAAATTTTGCATTGCATTTGGAGTGGGAGCATGGACTCTTGTTCTAGCAGGAAACCAAACCATTGTTGGGATTTTTCTTTTCCTTTTTCACCTCCACCCAAGCTTCATCTTCTCTAGGTTGTTGTGGATTTTTTGGGGTTGCAGGGGGAGAAATGGAATCCCCACCTGTGCATGAGTGTGGCTGGCAGTCAAGTGAAGTGGCCTCCTCCAAATTTTTCCACCAGCTGAGGTGTCCACCGGATTGGGACAAGGAATTTGGTCAACTGTTGACATTTGATGTGCCTCCAAAAAGTTCCCATAAATCCCATGTTCCCGAAGGGAATTTGAAGCAACTACATAGTGCTCTGGAGCAACATCTTTCCACCATGTGGCAGTGCGTGAAACCTTCATTTTGTAGTAAGGACACCATGCAACAAGGTGACCAATATTGAAGCATCTTCAACACCGAAAAGGGATGCCTTCATAGTCCAATTGTCGAACCCAGCACTGAAAATCTACCCTAAGGGTAATCTTTGTTGGAAGATCCCTTGAAGTGTCAAAATCAACCAAAATCTAAGCATATGTTGTGTTCATGAAATCAAATGTTTTTGTGTCAATCGCCAAATATTTCCCTAATGTGTTCTCGATTGCTTCAAAGCAAGCATCACTCTAGAAATGGAGTGGGAGATTTGGGAGACGCGCCCAAACTGGCTTGACATTAAAGGCCTCTGTCATTGGGTTGAAATTGGGGTGCCACAGTTTGGACAGCAGAAGATGTTGGCCCCAAGCCCATGTTTAGACAACAGAAGATATTCATAACACCAATATTGATATTATAATTATAAAATAACACATAATAATATATACTAATTATAGTTATTTTATTATATATAGTATCTATGTAACTTAAATATATTATTGTGAATGGTGATCCTAGACCTACACAGACACAACGAACAAACACACAATTAGTCTCAAATGCAAGTTAGAAACATCATTCCCCATGGAATTCATTTGAAATGCACAAAACAAGAAATAGAATGAAGAACACAAATAAAATATTTCAAATCCTATTTAATGCAAACAAACTCTCAATCCCATGGGGGAATTGGTGCCATTTTGATGTGGAAAATGACCCTTTCCCAATCCCTTGTAAGCTTGAATGATGATTTGATGAAGATTTGATGCTTCCTTGGTGAAATTCCTACATAACCTAGCTATGAAAATGTGAAAATGGATGAACAATGGATGAGCAAATTCAAAATCTCAAGATAATGTCTTTGCATGAAGTTGTGGATCCAAAATCCAAATGAGAGCCTCTTATTTATAGATGAGAATGATGGAGGATGAGGCAAAATGGATGAATGTGGGACAAAAGACCAACCAATAGTATGAAACCACTTGTCAACATGTGAGTGGACAAAGGTGGAGCACATTTTGGTCATTGTGCAATTAAATGCAATTAGGTGGAATTTCAAAATGGATGAAATGACATGGAGGGAGAAGAAAATGAAGTTAATGCCACTTGGCTCAAGGCAAAGGACATGTAAGAAACCTAAATGCCTTGTTGGATGTACAAACCCTTTTGGAGGGATTTTTCAAACTTGGAGAATATTCCCTTTTTGATGCTTTTTTGAAAATAAATGGAGATTTAATAAATTAATTAAAATGATTTTCATGAGCAAGTTGCAAAAGCTAGATGATTTGGTGATTAAGATTAAGATTAATCAGGATTTAATTAATTTAAAAGGAGATTAGTTGATTTGATCATTTTGACTTAGATTTTTGGATTAATTTAGATCAAAATGAGAGGAAAATGATTTAGACTTAATTAAATAAAGATTTGATTTATTTAATTAAAGAAGATGGTGTTAGTTTTAAATTGAATAAAGATAAATTTATTTAATTTAATAGAATTACTTTAGAGATTTAATTAAATAAAATGAATTATTTAATTAAAGAGGGACTATAGAAGATAATAAAATGATTTATTTAATTACCAGTTGATGATGACTTAATTAGATAAAAATTGATTTATTTAATTAAGAGGTGGAATGTGATGAATTTAATCAAATAAATATTATTTAATTAAATGATCAGCAAAGGAGATGATTTAGGATGAAGCGGTGTTAGTAATTAGGATCAGGTGTATAGGATTACTTGATACATTTTATGTGTCTACATTTTTCCCCTCTTTGAAGCAATGCACCCACTGTGGTTGTTCAAAGAATAACCTTGTCATTATCAAAATTCAAAAAAAAATGATTTTTTAAATGCCCCAATGTTGCCTCAACGACAAAATTATGTTGGTATATTTTCCCCTTGAGAGATTGGACGAAAATTTCAATTTTTGGGTGATCTCACGAAAAAAGAGGGCAAGGTGCCCGACGAGTGCAAAAAGGGTCCAGTATGCCAAAAATGTGCAAAAACACGAAAAAACAATGCAAAACAACCCTTGGTTGGGTGAAAATGGGATCGGGGGTCGAAAACCCTAGTTGGACGGCTAAATAGGGTCAAGAAACCCTAGTTTTAAAGCTTAAATAGGCCTCAAGGGGCCACTTCCAATTCATTTTCATACCTAGCCTTTTGAGATTTAGCTCTTTTGAGCTATGAGCACTGATCAAGATGGCACGATGCGTGCTTCCATGACACATTTTTGAGCACGTGCGGGTGTACCAACGGCTACCAGGCACAGGACCGGAGGTATGTGGCCCTTACCCGACTTGTTTTTTCATCTTGCATGCACATTTATTAGGGTCCAAAGGTCAAACAAGTAAAGCGGCGCAGTTTGGCGCCGCTGAAAGTGCTAAATCGGCACTATGCAGCCTTAAAGTGTGCCGCTACTGAGAGTTGCATCGCAGTGGTCTAGTTTAGAAATTAGGGTTAGGGATCAAAGTTTGTTGCACATGCAAATTGTGCCACAGCGGTGCAATTTGAAATTTAGGTTTAGGGGCCAAACTTATTCACGGTGAAACTGCAACGCTGTAGCGGAGTTTGGAGTTTAGAGGGTTCTAGCGACACAGTTTGGAACTTTCAAACAGCAACGCATTTTCTTTTTTGGTCGCGCAAACTCCAAATAGGATCTCATTTTTTTACAAAACTTGACGCGGTGACTTTACTGATGCAGGAGGACATGGAGCCAGTCCACTCATGAGAGCACAGGTCCTCGATTCTGAGCAGGTTGACTCAGAATCACGATTTGTACGAGTTGTTGCAGGAGCACCTTGGGGCGATTAGAATATGGTACATTGTGTATGCCCCAGCCATCAGGACACACCTAGGGATGATGAAAACACTGGCGGAGAGGTGGCATAGTGAGATGTCCTTGTTTCACTTCCCTAAAAGTGAGGTGACAGTGACCCTCGAGGATGTGTGGCACATTCTTCATTTGTCGATCCATAAAGAGTGGGTCATCTATGATGTGGATATCGAGACAGAGGCTTGCTATGATGTCATAGGCCTAGACGAGATCATTTTTTTAAAGGGATAGATCGAGCTAGAGTGGTACAGGACCACAGTGCCAACATTTAGATTGATCATAGTTGCTATCATCTTAGGGACCGGCACCGGACGGCAGGGGCTTATACTCAAACTGTGGGTGGGGTCTTTCTTTGGGAGGATGCTCTATCGAGAGAGTAAGCCGTGACGTGGGGCAGTGATGTTGGCCTCCCTCTACCATGATCTACATGAGTTTGTGTACTATGATAGTTGGGCTATTAGAGTAGGGGTCACATTACTACACATCTAGGCCTGGGAGCATATTGTGGTGCTCCGCCCATGAGTCACATCAATCAACATGGAGCCGCATTTATCCAATCGCCTATAGATATAGTGGGATAACTTTACATTGTTGCCAAGCAAGCGAAATTTGCGATCTATCATCGCGTGAGCATCATTGATGAAACGACCATTTTACTTGAGGCTCTCGTTCTGGCCAGTTCACCGGTAACGAATGCATGTACAAATAAACTATTCTTTCCGGGCAAGACCATCTCATGCAAAGTGTAGAGTATATGCGATGATAGAGCATACCTCGATCGTAGTTTCCGCATGCCTTTGGGGATGCATGCATAGACGTAATCTTATGACAAGACGCGGGTGATATTTGTGCGCATCTGCGAGGGGAGTACTACATGGCATTGCACGATCCCTCGATGAGGTAGTTGACTCTTCGTACTGTATTGTTATAACATCGTGGGAATCAGGGACCAGGGGACTCAGGGATGACACAGGCCTACTGAGATTGGTTTTATCCTCTTGTGAGATTGACAGTTCCCTTTGCATTGATATTGTGGAGGAGACCCAGAGGCCAATCAACAGGGTGGGGGCGGGGGTGAGGAGGCAGAGGGGATGATGAAAAAGATAGAGATAGAGATGGTGGCGGAGGAAGAGGAGGAGGTGGCCCACCTCCAAATCAAAGGGGATAGAGAGACGGGGACAGGCAACAAAGAGATGCCCCGAGGGATCACCAGCAGTAGCCACCACCATCACCACCTCCACCCTAGCCAGACCAGAGAGATGCTTTGATCCAACAGTTACAGGCACAGGTTTCCACCTTGATAGCTGAGAGGGATCAGGTGAGGGTCGAGCAAGATCAAGTTGTCCAACAGAGATGGGCCACCGAGCTCCAGTTGGCATAGGAGACTAGTAGACGTCAACAGATAGAGGCCACACAGGGCAAGACCATTCCTGGGAGGATGTACCGTGAGGCGGTACAGGAGGCACAGTACTACAGGCTCCACTACCATTAGGCAGTGCCCCGGGAGGCATGGGTGGAAAACTTCTCGCAGCAGACAGGGTAGAGACAGGACTAGCCTGAGAGACAGTCAAGTGAGGGGAGCAGCTATCAAGGCTAGCCTCACATTTTTTATCAGAGACAACATTCTTTTTGAGATCCACAGGCTCCATTTTTTATAGCCTCGTGGGTGATTGTACTATATTGATTGATACACACATTTGATCTTGATTCATGTACCATGACAGTTGTATTATTATTTTGATGATATATTAGATGATATGGTTCAATCTCATGTATGATGTATTCTATTATATTTATGCATGATGGATGTATCTTATTTTTCTATATGCGATGTTCTATATGCTATGA
The DNA here is from genome assembly GCA_007258455.2 of Sequoia sempervirens. Classification (NCBI taxonomy): domain Eukaryota; kingdom Viridiplantae; phylum Streptophyta; class Pinopsida; order Cupressales; family Cupressaceae; genus Sequoia; species Sequoia sempervirens. The sequence goes on along the minus strand of VDFB02385222.1, from coordinate 26,298 downwards.
GATGAATCTATCCTATGTGATGCATGTATAATTTTTATTCTATGTGATGTTGTGATGTGATGTAGTGATTTATGGATGCATTTCTTTTTTAATATCTTTTCTATGCACTTTTTTATGATGATGTATGGATGATATGGATTCAGATGTTTTAAAATGCTTAGACTAATAGATCTATATGGATGATGATGTTAAAATGTATGAGATGCAATGACATTCCTTTTTCTTTTTCAATATCTTATGTATGATGCGATGATGCACTTATGGATGACATGATGATGCACTTGATATGATGTGATGATGATTTTATGATGATACCTATTTGATGATGGTGCTTATGATATGATGTGTATGTGATTAGGAAATGGATGTTTTGATGATGCATAGGATATGATTTAATGATTCCTATGTGATGATACATTTGACATGATATGATGCACATGGTATGAAAATGCTTATATGATGATGCAAATGGATGATGTGATGTTTATATGATTATGTAATGGATGTAAATGCATGGTTTACGAGATGCTTAGAATAACCAATCTATATTATGCAATGGTGAAATGCAATGCATGTGAGATGATTAATGCTTCCTATATGATATGTCATAGTATGATATGCATTATGCTGGTGTGGATGCAAGATGGATGCATTAGCGATGATTTTGATTAATTGTCATGGTACCATGTAGCACAGAAAGAAGCAAGAAGAAATAAGAGAATCCAAAAAGTCAAATTTATTAGAGATGATGGCGATAATGATGATGACAATTTTTCTTATCAGGAATTGGGACCTTAAAAGGGTCATTTACCTTATGTTTGATAATACACCTAGGCACAATGCATCAAGGTATAAAGAAGCAGGATGGTGTTGCACCTAGTGTGATGGACTTTGACTTGACAATCAAATAGGAGTACTCCTGTTCACACCTGGCATATAGAACCTTATTCAAAATGCAGTTCAGATATTCCAAATATCTTAGACCAAAACATAGAAAGGAAATCCTTCCTATGTGGTCAACGAGACACTTAAAACATCCTCCCTACACCCAAACAAAGTACACATGACCAAGGTTATATTACAAGAATATCTAACAAGCATAGCAGATAAAAAGATAATGATCATTGCCCCATTCCTTCCTCTCTAAATTATTTGTTTGGATATTATTGAGAGATCATCAAAATGAGCGCAATAAGATAAGCCAAAAGACAAAGATAAAGTAAACAAACAAGCTAATGTTCTTCAATACCGCTAGCCAAGACTAAACTATGGTGATGCCTGATGTTGATGTCCATTGTAGGAAGGATGCATCCTAGCACATGATGTTATCAAATGATGATGAGATTGATTGGCTGATGGGATATTAATACCAAGATTTTTCCAACTTGTTTACTTACTGACCTAGACTTGAGACTTTAATGCTTGAGTTTTCACTTTTAACCTGCTAGACTCGTTTCCGATTGTTACACCAAAGTTTGAGGATGATGATTGATTTATTGTGAGTGATGTTTATTGTGGGTGAAAGCGAGATGGGATAGATGGATTTTTTCAACTATTTGGATGTTTTTGATGTTTTTGGAATATTTTGAGGCTGATTTTGGTATTTTCGAGATTTTACAAATGTTTTGATTTTAAAATTTTCCAATTTTTTTGGGGTTTTATGAGATTTTGACCAAGATACTAACCTAAAGACCTACCCTAGGGGCCTTGGGGGCTCATCAACAGATTATCCTTGTCTACGTTATACATGCAAAGACCATGTAGTTTGATTGACATAGACTTGATTATTGATGAGATATGAACAAATGGATTGCCAGTTTATTGTGAGGGACTCCTAAAGGACTGACCTAAGTGTCTCAGGGGATGATCAAAGATCCACCTTTCCTATGTTCAAAGCTCAAAGACGACATAGTTTGACAAGACCACGTAGTTTGAGTAGACGACTTTGTTTTTTACTTTTTGGATTTTCGTTGGTTTTATGAATGTTTTTGGATTTTTCTATTTTAGGGAAGACTCAAGAATATACATGAATCCCATTTAAGGAGAAATACACCCAGCCAGTATGCAATAGATCAATTTGATACAGTGCACAAAGTCTAACTTTAAGAATGGGTCGAAAGTAGTACTGTGGAGGACTGCGACACAAAACAGACCAAGCTAAGGATGCTGGGATGCTGATAAGTGGTGAAAGGGAGATATGGAATGGCGGCGGATGATGGAAGACAATGGATGGATGATGTCGCACTCAAGTCATGGAGATCTTGTATGGAAAGTGCTTATTTACATGAGGCACTTGTTTGCTAGGTTTTCACCAAGGTACTTGCCCAAAGCACCACTGAAGTGGTTTTCACTAGAGGACAATTTTTCTTTACCATTTTTTAACCTTTTTTGATTTCCGGACGGTACTTTTGATTTTTTGTTGTCACCAAGACACCTGTTTGCCAAGTTTTCATCAGGGTGACCATTTTTTCAAGACATTTTCTCATTTTTTTGTATTTTTGGTTTTATACCCTACAAGATTAGGCATAAAACTTTTTGAGATAGGAGCTATTCATGGGCTCCTGTAGAGGTTCACCTTCAAGTGTTGATAACTGATATGCCCCTGACTTGTAGCTTGTTGTGATGATGAAGGGTCCCAACCAATTGGGTTCAAACTTTCCCTTTTTTTCTAGATTTGGAACGTTCTTCTGATTCTCCCTCAACACTAGCTCTTCAACTTGGAAGGTCTGACTCCTAATCTTCTTGTTATAACTTCGCTTGAGATAGTTCTGGTAAACTTGTAAATGGTTTAAGGCATGCATACGCCGCTCATCTAGAGTTCTAGCTCATTCGATAGTGATACCCAGTATTCTTCATCTGTGATGAGATTCTACAATGATATTCTCAGTGATGGGAGCTTGATCTCAATAGGGAGTATGGCTTCTGATCCGTAGACCAAGGAGAATGGGGTGGCACCTATTGGTGTGCAGAAACTTGTTCAATAGTAGGGCGGGATTTAGCTACAAATTCCAATCTCGACCAGTGTCATTGACCATCTTTTTGAGGATTTTTGGGATGGTCTTATTTGTAGCCTCAGCTTAGCCATTTCCTTGGGGGTAGTATGGGTTGGAAAAGTGATGTTGGATATTAAACCTTGTGGCATAGGTCGTGAACATCCTGATTCTTGAAAGGTGTCCCGTTATCTGAGATAATAGCTTGAGGGACACCATAACAACAAATTAAGTAGTTCAAGATGTACTTTGATATCTACTTTCCTATGATATAAGTCATGTGGGAATGGATTCCACCCACTTTGTGAAGTATTCAGTGGCAGTGATGATAAACTTATGTCCACTGGATGAGGTGGGGGTAATTTTTCCAATGAGATTTGATCATTATGAAAAGGGCCAAGGTGTAAATAAATCGATGGGAGCTCCGAAGTTGGTACGGATGAGTAACAGTCCCGTACGTTGCTGTAACATTGCCCATTACACTATCGATAATGAAGAAGATTACCGTTGGTTGGCGCAGCAAATGCCCTCAAACATTTAGGGCAACGTAATAGGTTCCTTTCAATGTTTCTACCATAAAAGCGGTACTCCAGGACGACAAACGGATGAATTTCGACAAAGCAATTTCGAGGTTTGGGGTTATGTCGGTAGGAGGACTCCTATTCTCAAAAAGTGTATGCTTATCATGGTACCGTGGATCGTTTCCAGAATGCAACGATATCAAGAATATCAAATTCAGACTCGCACTTAATGCGTGAACGAAGCTTCATGAGGAATTCTGTTTAGATGTTAAGTATTTTGTGGACCAATCCAATTGTAGCCATTACCAAGAGCCACTCTGGTAGCTCAAATGTGGATATCAATGAAGAAATCCTTCTACCTTCCACCACTTCTTTGTATGGAGTTAGCCTCTTGTCATCCCTTGTTCGATAATTCATTGTCAAATTCGGTTATCATGAGTTGTGATTCTCTATAGACTTTGAGTGCCATGATCTACTACTGCACTGTAATTCTCATCCCTATGACAAGAGCCTCATATTCTACGATGTTATTTGTGCACGGGAATGTCATCTTGTATGATTTTGGAATGCAATCCCCTTGTGGGGTGATGAAGAAGATTCCTACTCTAGTCCTCATTCCACCAATTCTAGGCAAACCTTTGATCTTATATATATCGGCAATAGTGACAGCTCGTGGCGCTCTCTTAGCACAACATGATGAAAATGGAAAAGAGAGAGCTATCTATTATATCAGCAGAACTATTGTGGGACATGAATTGAACTATACATCCATTGAGAAAGCTTGTCTAGCAGTCTTATTTGCAACACATAAATTCTGCAACACATAAATTCAGACATTACATGCTAGCCCATCAAATAAAGCTCATCACAAAGATAGATCCCCTTAATTACCTACTTTCTAAAGCTACTCTCACAGGGAGGACAACTAAGTGGGTTATGATTTTGACAGAGCATGAAATTGAGTATGTGATTGGTAGCATGAGTAATACTCCTTGATTTTTTTGAAGGTTTGATCACACTTCTCATCCCACTTGTACGCCACCCCCTTGTGGAGTAGGTGAGAATAGGGGACAACCTTGTCTGCTAGTTGTGCTATGAATCAGTGGATGGATTGGAGTCTTTCTTATAGGCCTCTAAGTTGTTTCAATGTTTTGGATGCCTCCATTTCAAGAATTGCCTTGACCTTAACAGTATCTATCTCAATCCCTCTCATTGACACGATATACCCAAGGAGCTTCCCTGACTATACTCTGAAGACACACTTCATTGGGTTGAGTTTGACTTTGTATTCTTCTAACCTATCAAAGATGGAGCCCAATGCTGCTATGTGATCTTGTCTTTTCTTGGATTTGGCCAATATATCATCCACGTGATTTTCCACAATTTTGTGAATCATATCATGAAAGATTAGTGTCATGGCCCTCTGATAGGTTTCTCTCGCATTCTTCAACCCAAACAGTATGATATTCTGACAATATGTCCCCCATGGACAAGTGAAGGCAGTTTTATGCTGGTCATCCTTTACTATCATGATCTAGTTGTAGCCTGAGAATTTGTCCATCAAAGATAGCATCTCATGCCATGTTGTCATATCTACGATCATATCAATGTTTGGTAACAAAAATTTATCCTCGGTACATGCTTTGTTTAGATCTCTAAATTCCAAGCAAATACGGATGCCCCCAGTGGGTTTTGAAATAGGTACAAGGTTTGAGACCCATTTTGGATAATCTATCGGTTGTATGAACCCTTCATCTAGGAGCTTATGCAATTCCATTTTGACCAACAATGGAATCTGGGGATGCATCTTTCTGAGCTTTTTTCTCACCGACTTTGCTTTGGGGTATACAGTTAGGTGATGAACCACAACCTTTGGGTCAAGCCCAGGCATGTCAGTATAGGTCCATGCAAATTTTATCTTCCTTTATTTTAGGAACATAGCTAGAATTTGTTGTTCTTCTATGAGAAGTGACTTTGCATAAAATGTTATGTGTGGCAGTTCCTCTATTCCTAGGTTGACTGGGTTGCACTTCTCTGCTAGGACTATTGACTTCTCCTAGTGAATTGCACTGAGAGGAAGATTGAATCCTTCATCCTCTGGCGCCTCAGAGAGGTTTTCATTGTTGGATACATCCTTTATTTTTATCGTTTTCGGATCATAGAGTGCCACAGTGTGGTTTTCACTCAAAGACCTAGAGATTATTCTCATATTTTCACTTGTGCAACTGAAGGATTCAATCTTTTCCCTATAATAGGCATGTGTGTCTAGTGTGATGTTGAACTCATCCTTGTGATCTCCATATGGTATTGTATCTTCCAATCCCATGAATTTCGAGAGCACCTCATCATTTTTTAATGTGTCTAGAACCATTGGTCCTTGTTGGTCGTAAGCGATGAGTTGGGGATAAACTAAATTTATTTCATGGGTTTGATGGTCTGACTCAAAAGACAGGGTGCTAATCATGAGTAGGGAAGAATAGTTGAAAAGCATAGGCAATTCAATTATAGGATCCTCATCACCACTACACACATCAATTATGTCAAAGGTAAAGTTGTCTATGACTCAACTTGTGGATACTAGTAATTGAAGGGAAGACGTTGATAGCTGAGGGGGAGTTTTGACCTTCTTCACCAAGGCACCTTTTCCAAGTATGGTCACCTTCAGAGGGGTACATCTGAGGCCAATATTTCTCATACGCTTCTCCAGAATGAGAGGTACTAGAAGCCCATTATCATTTTGTCCAAGCTTCTTGTTTTTGTTATAGCCCATACTAAGCATCATTTGTAATCCTTTGTTGCTCTCATCCACAAGAAGATCAGGTGTGGGCCTTTCATCTTGGTAAAACAAGATTGATATGTCTTTCTCATCTACTATTTCCTAACTTAGATCCCCCGACATATGAATCTAGAATGGTTTTCTTTGAAAGTTTGGGATGATGTTTCAGCCAGTTAGGTTTGTCCATGAGACCTAGGAGATTGAGGTAACTCTCCTATGATGAAATTACTTTTCTTCATTCTATAATCCCCACACCCGCTATCTTGGATAATGACCTTTATTTTGGATACATCAGGGATGGTAGGTGTCTTTGTATTAGAAGTGGAGGCTAATGTAGTTGGGTCCACATACGGAGTGCTAGGGCCTTCGTTGTTCTTTGGGACTTGGGGCGATTTTATAGTATTTTTCTTCTAGGTTTTTGCAATAAGCAAAGGGCTCGGGATCACCATGAATCGTGACCTCTTAATTTTGATATGGGAACTTGACACATTGATGGAAGGTTGATACGATAGCTTACATCCCATGGATCCACGGACACCCCAAGTGAATTTTATAAGGTAAATCAATGTCAAGGACCTGGCATGTGGTTTCCATAATGGTTGGCCCTACTTGAATAGGGAGCTTAATAGTGCCTTGAGACACTCTTTCCTAATCATCATATGCTTTGATTGTGATGCCCTTACCTTTTTCAATGGCATCCTCTGAGAATCTCATATTCTTTATTAGTTTGAGGGAACAGATGTTTAGACCCGTACCCCCATCCACCAAGACCCTTTTGACTTTGTTTTTATGAACCAGGACTTCAAGGTGGAGTGTGCGATTTTGAGATGGTTGGGAGGGGAATTCATAATCATAAAATGTTAGGAGACTTGGAGTGGTGATATTTCCAACCATAGCTTGGAACTGGTCAGCATCTAGATCCACGAAGAAAGTGGATGAAGCCAATGCTTCCTTTAGGATTTTTCTATGTGTGGGTGATATCATCAGCAACTCCATGATGGAGATCTAAGCAGGGGTTCTTTTTAGCTAGTCTAGGACATTGTATCCATTAGGAATGGATTTCGGATTGGAGGTGGTTGTGATGGTCCAACAATGGTGACTTTTCTGCCACGTGTGGTGACTCCACAGTGAGCTTTGGCTCCCTTGATATTAATAACGGTGACCATTTTATCTATGGATGTGACAACATGATCATACACATGGTTCACATTGGCATATTTGCTCTTTCCACAGTTATTCCCTCAGTTATGATCTGGCATTGGGTTCGTGTATATCTTTAGGTCTTGATTCCTAGCTAGTTGTTCAACATTTATGACCTTGTCATCAATGAGGTCTTGGATTATATTTTTCAACCTCATGCAACTGGTTGTTGTGTGCCCCTTGATTTTGCAAAAATCACAAAGGTGGTTTTCATTGTACCATGGTGGTTTCACTTGGGGTTCCTGATAGTTCTCATAAGTGGGAATTTTGATGAGATTTTCATTTATCAGTTTCTTCATGACCGATTCAATTGGTTCCCCAAGGGTTGTGTACTTTCGCTTGGGAGGATTTTTGTTTTGTGAGGGTGATCCCCCTTGATTATTCAAGTTGTTGACTTGATTATTGGGTGGTTGTTGTGATACCGTGTTGGCTTGTGTATTGTTACGATTTTTGTTTTGTGGTTGTTGGTATGTTTGGGTGTTTTGTTTTGGAGCACTGATTATGACCTTGGCATCCACCACACCATCATTGGTGACATTTTTTTTCCTCGCCCATGTGCGAGGTTTCTCATTATAGCTAGTGGATGGGTGATTGTCTTGATTTTCTTGATATGTGGGTGTTCCCCCTTGTGTAATAAGGGCTTGTTCGATGTTGAGCACCTTGGGGATCAATTGGTTGTAAGTGGTGATACATTGTACCTTAAGATGGAACATCAAGGTTTTCTCAAGATTGGTAATGATGGTGCAACCCTATTATTCTTCTGGCATTGCCCATTTGCTCCTGTTGGCCTTGGATCGCCATCATTGTAAGAAGGAAGCGGATGATTCCCCCTTAGCTTGTTTAAGAGCCAATAGTTCCTCTAAACTGACATCCACACCAATATTGAATGTGTAGTTTTTTATGAATGCATCTATAATCTCTTGGAACTTTTTGATGCTAGGAGGAAGGTGTGAGAACCGCTCCATGGTAGAACCATCCAAACTTTGAGGGAATAGCCACATCAGATACGTATCATCATATGTAACCTCCATGCAATGTACTTGGAATTACCTAATGTGATATTTAGGGTTTCCCGTCCCATGATTTTTTTTGAATTTAGGAATTTCAAACCCCTTTGGGAATGGTACCATTGCAAGGCTCCTGTCGAAAGGGTAGGGGCATAAGTTGCTTGGTTATTTTGTTGTTTTTCCTGATTTGAGATTGAGCACTTGCTACGAGAGCAACTTGATTTGTGTCATTACATCATCTTGAGGATCAGGGGTGGAGTGAATGTGTTTTGAAGTGGTCAAGGTGTTTGAGTGATGGGTGGAGTGTTGGGTGTGTTGGTGGGAGTTTGTTACAAGCTCTACTGTGCTATCAAGGCTTGTTGATAGGCCTGCATTTATTGTTGTGCCAACAATGCTTGTTGTTGGTCGTGTTGTTGTTGTTCAAACAACGCTTGTTGTTGGCCTTGTTGTTGTTGTGTCAAAAATGCTTGTTGTTGGTCTAGTGATGTTGCTTCTTGTTGTGCTTGGTACTATTGCAGGTCTTGTTGATATGCTTGTTGTTGGGTTGCTTGCAATTGTGCCTGGTACTAAGCTTGTGCTTGAGCTTGCTGAGCTTAGTATTAGGCTTGAGCTTGAGCTTGAACTTGAGCCTGAGCTTGTGCTTTTTGGGCAGTCGTGCAGCTTGTGTAGCTTGAGCGGCTTGAGCTGCTTGCGCAGCTTGGGCAGCTTGTTGTTGTTGTAATAAGGCTTGGTCTTGAACATCCTGTTGTGCTTGTTGTGCTTGGTGTGCTTGGTGTGCTTGGTGTGCTTTTTGTGCTTGTTGTGCTTGTTGTGTAGCTTAGGTTGCTTGCGCTTGTTGTGTGGCTTGTGCTTGCTGAGCAGCTTGTTGTGCAGCTTGCATGTTTTGGGCTTGTTGTGCTTGAAATTGTTGACATACCTTTTGATAGGCCTGTTGTGCTTCTTGCAATGTGATGCTATATTGGTTGGACACATTTGACATTGGTGGTGGTGGTGGACAGATTCAGAATGGTGTTCATTGTTGTGATGAGAGGTGTCATTGTATTGACGATGGGGATTTGTGTGGTGGATGGTGTGATTGATAAGCTTGGTCCTTGAGAGACCATGTTTATGGATGGTGCAGTGATTGCTTGGGTTGCTTGGATGGTTTCCATCTGTTGTTGCAATATTGATGGAAAGATCGAAGGATTTGGTATGATGTTTTGATTTATGATTGGGGGGTTGCTTTGACTTTGATTGAGTCGTGGTAAAGTAGGTAGCCCTGAACCGAGAGGTGGTGTGGATGTTAATGGAAAAGGTGGAAAAATGGGTGGTGTGTTCCCTTGTGGAAATGATGATGATGAGGGGTCAAAGATGCCCCCTTTTCCAAATAGCCCACCTTCTCCTTTCGAAGTTATAGGGAGAGAGGTTTGTGTGTTGAGAGGATATGTCGATGTTGCATGAAAAGATGATGATGGTTCATTGAGGTCTTGAAAGGTAAGCAGAACATATGGGTGTAGCATATTTTGAGGAACGGATTGACCCAAGATGGTGTTTGCATCCAAATCTCTGTTGTTCACAAGGGGGTGTGTTTGTAGTGCCTAAAACAATGAGCTCCCCTTGTTGACAATTGGTTGAGTTGGAGTGATGGATGTTGTGATTTGGGGAATGGTTTGAGTGATGCTTTGAAATGGAGGTGTGGATTATATTGGGGGTGTGGATGAAATTGGGGGCATAATCCCAAGAGGCTTCTCCATAAGAGTGCTCACATCATAGTTGTAAGGGAGTTTAGCCCCTTCTTTAGCCAATTCTAGCATGTATTGTGAGGGATTGAGCTTCATCATAGTATTGACAATTCTGTGAGTCTCAGGATTTTAGACCATTTCAATAATTTCATCTTGTGTCATCCCTAAGACATTGTTGGTGATGTCTTCTAATTGACCTTCCTCTTGAGAATCTTGTGGAAGCGGAGGAAGATTGAGCGTGGGATTGCTAGATCCAACGAGATTGATTTCGGAAGTGGTTTGACTCAAGTCACTCGAAGTGGATGTTTCTTTGTTCATTTTCATGTTCTTATTGTGTTGAGATCTAGTTTGAACCATAAAATGAGGATCAATTTTCAGGAATGGGAGGTGAACCTTTAATTCCCTAGATTGATCTAAACTTTAGGTACAAAAAGAAAATCCATGATATTGAGGATCAAAGGATGGTGATGAGATGATGAGATATGAATGATTGGTGGAGGATTGGAACTCTTAGGAAACCTTGAAGAGGATACTAAACTTTAGGACTTTGGTTTTGATGTTTGATTTGATTTTGGATTTTGATTTTGGATTGATTTTATTTTATTTTTATTGGATTTGGATTTGGATAATGAACTCATAAACTCTAAGAGGTTGGATGTTGTCCTAGAGTAAACTTGTTCATAAGATGATAATTTGACTAAGTGTGTAAATAATGATTCATCTACACACACCTAGTTAAACAAGATGATTTGGATTTGGATTTCAAAGGATTTGCCCAAAGTTTAGCATAAAGGATTTTTTCAGGATTTCCAAGAGTTGTTTGTGAGGTTATTTTGATTTGATGTTTGAAGGATGGGTGAGAGTGTTTTGATTTTGATCCTAAGATACTTAGAGAGAATTTTTTTACTAGACCAAGGTATTGAAGAACATGCTAATACTTCCTATGTGAGATACTCAAACCTTTGAAAGAGACTTGTATTTTGACAATAATAAAATGAATACAAATTTGGATTGTTCCTTGATGCACGTTTGTAAAATTTGAAGGTCATTCTTTCTCTAAATTCGTAAAGCATAGACAACCTTTTCTTGTGAGATTTTTGACTAAGACCTTTGGACTTTGGTTTTTGGATTTTGATCTTTTGGGAAATCATGTGTGGGGTCCAATTGTTTCTTGTCTTTGCTTAGTGAGTTCTTTTTACCACAAACAATTTTTTATTAGATTTTCAAACTAAATGTCCAATGTCCAAATTTCTTCTCATCCCACAAAGTCCATTATGTGGAAATCAAGGAAATTTAAGGCAAAATTTCCCTATTTTTGACTTTAGTGAGAAAATTGAGATGTAAATTCAAATGTTTAGAAGCCTCTAAGGATAGAAACCCTAGGGAAAGCAATAACACCTGAATTTTGTCAAAGGTTTTTGCTTCCTAAAGGGTTTGAAATTTGATGACCACTTTTGAATGTTTGTTTCCCAATGTTTAAGGTCCAAGCAAAGTGTTTTGATTCCAAGAAAATGCACAACCCTATGGATAAGAGGCAATATTTGTTGAATCCCCACTTGGATAAATCTAGTTGCGCTTATTCTTAGCGTATGATTAAAAGCTTGATCACATTGGTTCCCCTCCACGGCACTCACTTCTATGAGTCATCCAAGCTTTAGTACCCATGAAACTCCCATGACATACTTCTCATCTCTACCAAGAACCACAAAAATGTGGGGCGGCTTCAAAGGTCCGACCTTTTGCACCAACAAATAGATAAGGATTTTGGGCTTCTAAACAAAAGGTTCTAGTATAGGCATTCCATTTATGGGGGATCATTCATATGGCAAGAGACCATTGATTCCCTTCTTGCTGGAACAATCCTCATGATACTTGAACTTTCCTCAAATACCCACACTTATATACCAGGTGGAAATTGCTTGGATTTAGCGTGTTCCCAGTTGGGTCATTCCCTAGGGTGATTACTTTTTCCCACCAAGCAGGCCCTCTAAGTATAAACAAAAGTGAGCAAGCACATTCGTAGTTTGATCAATCTTTGTTGAGAAACAAAGAGAGAACACACATGATATACTCCATTCACACTCGCAAAATTTTGTTCAATTTTAAGAATCCAAATTGAAGTGTGGAGGCAATCACTTATACAACTTAATATCATAAAAATCCTTTTGATTCTCAAGATAGTCGTGAGGCATGAGAGAAGTGCATACATCTTTTAGATGATATTACTTTGGATAAGAGATTACAAAACATAAAGGCACATGTTCATTTTAATCCTTCAAAGAAATAATTGGATTCTTTTTAAGCACCAAAAGGAAATATGAGAGTTTCTTGTTCAATTGTTAAGCCTTAAACAAAATCTAGTAAGTTGCCTAAGGTTCTTTTTAATCCCTTTATTTTTTTCTTTTTAAAACCCAAACGAAATTAGTGAGTCCTAAAAAGCATGAAGATGACAAAGTCCTTAGAAAAGGAATTACAAATCCTCCCCAAAGTGTTTAAAAACACTTGATACAACGAAATGATGATGCCATAGAGAATCCTTCATCTTTGTTTCCTCCCTTCACTTTTGATCAAGCCAACCTACAAAAACTATTTAAAACTATAGAAATAGAAGCCAAAAACCAGTTAGTAGTCAAAAGCACCCAAAATGAAATAGCACATGTTGAAATTAATTTGAAAACTTCCCTTTACCAAACTCCAATGGTGCAGTCTACAGACGCGGCGTAGTTTGAAGAGGTCAGCAGTGTTGTATGGCGATGTTGAGACTGATAGCGACGCTCTGTGATAGAACCAGTGAGCACGATTGCGGCGCTATTTCAACCAGTGGCAGAGTTTGGAGTTTAGGTAACTGGTCAACAGGGAAATGGTCGAGCGTTGCACTTTGGAATTCAAAAATTTTGGCAAGAATGGCCCAGCGTCGCGATTTGGATTTTGATAGCGGCGCTAAATGGTGTCGTTGGACTAATAGCGGCATAGTTTCTCTGTCAGCAGTGTTGTTTTCCTGTAGACACAAAAACAATAGAATTTTCACAAAGAAACATGTTAGATTCTTCAAGTTCACCCTCCTTCTAGCACCAAAATGTGAATGGTGATCTTAGACCTACACAAACACAAAGAACAAACACACAATTAGTCCCAAATGCAAGTTAGAAACATCATTCCCCATGGAATTCATTTTAAATGCACAAAACAAGAAATAGAATGAAGAACACAAATAAAAGCTTTCAAATCCTATTTAATGCAAACAAACTCTCAATTCCATGGGGGAATTGGTGTCATTTTGATGTGGAAAATGACCCTTTCCCAATCCCTTGTAAGCTTGAATGATGATTTGATGAAGATTTGATGCTTCCTTGGTGAAATTCCTACATAACCTAGCTATGAAAATGTGAAAATGGATGAACAATGAATGAGCAAATTCAAAATCTCAAGATAATGTCTTTGCATGAAGTTGTGGATCCAAAATCCAAATGAGAGCCTCTTATTTATAGATAAGAATGATGGAGGATGAGGCAAAATGGATGAATGTGGGACAAAATACCAACCAATAGCATGAAACCACTTGTCAACATGTGAGTGGACAAAGGTGGAGCACATTTTGGTCATTGTGCAATTAAATGCAATTAGGTGGAATTTCAAAATGGATGAAATGACATGGAGGGAGAAGAAAATGAAGTTAATGCCACTTGGCTCAAGGCAAAGGACATGTAAGAAACTTAAATGCCTTGTTGGATGTACAAACTTTTTTGGAGGGATTTTCCAAACTTGGAGAATATTCCCTTTTTGATGCTTTTTTGAAAATAAATGGAGATTTAATAAATTAATTAAAATTATTTTCATGAGCAAGTTACAAAAGCTAGATGATTTGGTGATTAAGATTAAGATTAATCGGGATTTAATTAATTTAAAAGGAGATTAGTTGATTTGATCATTTTGACTTAGATTTTTGGATTAATTTAGATTAAAATGAGAGGAAAATGATTTAGACTTAATTAAATAAAGATTTTATTTAATTAAAGAAGATGGTGTTAGTTTTAAATCGAATAAAGATAAATTTATTTAATTTAATAGAATTACTTTAGAGATTTAGTTAAATAAAATGAATTATTTAATTAAAGAGGGACTATAGAAGCTAATCAAATTATTTATTTAATTAATAGGAGATGATGACTTAATTAGATAAAAATTGATTTATTTAATTAAGAGGTGAAACTTTGATGGTAGTGGCAGAGTCACAGCTTGAGCTTGGGCGAGTAAACTAGATACCTTCTTGACATTACGTCCAATGGCAGAAGAGGATGCCATAAGGTTCGCAGCTCTACACTTGGATGGCGTAGCCCATGACTGGTGGCACCATGGCATGGTTACATTACAACATGGCCGGATCACTACTTATTAGGAGTTCGCAGATAGGTTGGTTGAGAGATTTAACAAACGAGAGCTAGAGTTATACTTCAGAGATCTCGCTCAGCTGAAGCAAATGGGCAGTTTAGAGTCCTATATTAGTGAGTTTCAAAAGCTCTCGGTCATGGTAACCGGAATATCAGAGAGGAGATTGGTTATACTATTCATAGAGGGACTATTTGAGCCTATGAAAGGTTGGATCAAGTCATTTGATCCACCTACCTTGCAAGAGGCTATGAGGAAAGCTCGTACCATAGAACTTACCACTCCTCGTAGTAAGTTCAACTCCAAGCCGTCCTCATCCTACAATGATAACAGATCTGAACCAAAGAAAACAGAAAACCAAAACCAAAAGAAAAAGTTTGCAGCTCCTTTGGATAGAGAGACAATCAATGATTTACGTAGGAGGAAGCTTTGTTTTTATTGCAAGGGCCCATATGATCTTAACCATGATTGTCCCCTCAAGCCTAAAGGTGACAATGGGCAATTGGAGTGGTTTTATGAGGGAGGTAATATGACTGATACAGCAGACCAGCAAGTAGCAAGCTGATCAATAGACTTCAGGGGCTGATAACTCAGAAAATGAAGTGGAAAGCGAAGGAGGAACAAAACTAGAGGAAGCTCACATGTCTAGTATGCAAAAAGAAGGCTCCTTCAGGTTACGTGGACTTTTGGCTGGTCAAAGAGTCATTTCCTTGCTTGATACAGGTGCAACACATAATTTCATAGATGCACGGTTAGTGGAAAAACGTGGAATTCAAACTCAACAGTTTGAAGGTATTAGAGTGAAAGTTGCCGATGGGTACACTCTCAATTGTGAGAGAATGATTCCAGATCTGCCTATGAAACTAAATAACTGAGTTTAAAGTAGATTTCTATGTAGTTAACATGGGTGGCATAGATGTAGTCCTTGGCATGAAGTGGCTTCATGCAATTGGCGAGTTCACACTCAACCTTAGAGAGATGGAGATGAAATGGTTGATGGAACAAACCACGTACTCAAGGCCATCAAGGACAACAACTTGAAGCTTATAACTCTTAGGAGAATGGAGAGGTTGATTAGACATGACATGGTAGAGTGGGCAGCAGATTGTAAATTAATGCTTACGTATGAGGAGCAACACAAAACACCCTACCATCCAAATGTTCAGAAGCTTAGAATTAAGCATGCAAAAGTGTTCAGTGACATTCCACATGGTAGACCTCCTGATAGAGGCATAGAGCACATTGTTGAGTTGGAGGAGGGCACCAACCCGTCATGGTTACACCTTATCGACACCCAAAGCGTTTGAAGGATGAAATTGAGAAAACAATTAAGGAACTTTTAGCTATGGGACACATAAGGCCGAGTAAGTCTCCTTTCACTTCATCAGTTGTTTTGGTAAAGAAGAAAGATGGTACACTCAGGATGTGCATTGACTACCGTGTATTGAACAAAAGAACAATAAAGAACAGGTATCCTATCCCATGCATTGATAAGTTGATAAATGAGCTTCACGGAGCTTGTTATTTCTCCAAGATTGACTTGAGGACAGGATACCATCAGATCAGAGTTAGAGAGTAGGATGTAGAGAAGACTGCATTTAGATGTCATTGTGGGCCATTTTAGTTTTTGGTTATGCCCTTTGGCTTAACCAATGCACCAACTACTTTCTAGTCCGCTATGAACAGGGTCTTCCATCCTCAATTGAGGAAATTTGTCCTTGTTTTCTTTGACGATATATTGGTTTACAACAGATCTTGGGAGGAGCACTTGGTTCACTTGGATACTGTGTTGGATATACTTGATAGGGAGTCCTTGTATGCCAAGGAGTCCAAGTGTGTATTGGGCATGGCATAACTTTCGTATTTGAGTCACATCATCAGCGCAGAGGGAGTTCGCATGGATCCTGATAAGGTTTGTGCCATCATTGATTGGCCTACTCCTGAGACTTTGACTCAGCTTAGGGGATTTGTAGGATTATGTGCCTTCTATCGTAGGTTTGTTAGTGGGTTCTTGCGGCATGTTGCACCACTTACTGATTTGACAAAGAAGGGAGCATTCGTTTGGACACCTCAAGCACATGAGTGTTTCGACAAGTTCAAACATTTGATGACGACATGCCCAGTTCTAGCTTTGCCAGACTTCACCAAACCTTTTGAACTTCATTGTGACGCTAGTGGAGAAGGTATTGGTGTAGTGATTATGCAGGACTATCATCCGATAGCTTTCAAGGGTAGGAAGCTAAGGGGTCCTGAGAGGAGCTTCAATATTTACGACAAGGAAATGCTGGCTATCATGCATGCTATGGCCAAATTCAGGCAGTACCTAGTTGGCAACAAGTTTTGTGTCAAGATTGATCATAATAGCTTGAAGCATTTCCTTGGACAGCGGGACTTGAACAAATGCCAACATAAATGGGTTAGCAAGTTATAGTCATCTAAAGAAACTGATGGTGCTCCCGCATTCAAGAAGAAGTGGGACCTCTCCAAAATCCAATGTTTTCGTTGTGACAAGTTTGGTCACTATGCAAAGGATTGCCCCACCAGGCCTAATCAGCATGCTTCATTTGCGGATGTGGATGAGATCTCTCCTCAGAAGGATTCTAGGGAATTTCTATTCTAAGCCATGGGCCTGTGTTCCAGCCGTGAAGGTTGTGTGCTGATCTGAGCGCAAGAAGCAGCGTATCATACTATGTTCAATATGTGCTTCCATCATAATATTTAAAGAGATAAGTATTCTTTGTTTGAGTTATATCATCTTTAGTTGGATCTTGTAATTAGTAAAGAGAGAGTGGTTTCTCTTGAATTGTGTTCACTAGCATAAGATTTTTTGAAGATTTCATGCTGGTTATGTAGATCTCTGAGTGTGACTTTGAGAGAATTGCATTTTCGTTGTGATAGGTTGATCACATCGATATCATTCTCTAATGCATGAACTGTGTTAGAGCCTCGACTCTTGGAGAGAGTTGGTTCTACTTGCTAACTGCATAATGCATTCAAGAAATTTGTAGTTGTTCAAATTGTCTTTTGTTGTGCTAAGTTTAGCACTCTTGAGAGGAGTAAAAGTTGGAAGAAAGAGTTATATCAAAATTAAAAAAAAAGATAAGTTTCCTTATCCCTTCATTCTGATCTTTTGATATATTTCTCTTTTGTGTTGATTTACTTATTCATGTTTCAATATTGTTCATAAATTCTTATGTATTCATGCTATATCCTGAGGTAGTAAACTTTGTTTGATTCTAGCCTTGATATTTCTTTGGATAGTTATAAACCGTTAGTAATCTCTCTCTAAAATGCTTCCAGAACAGATCTAAGAGCATAAGGTGTTGAGAGATTGCTTAGTGATGAAAAGCGTGAGGCATCTCATGAGGAAATCATGCCAACCAAAGAAATGATCAAAAATGAAGTCACATCTTGCAGCAATGGGACTAAGTTGGTGGCTAGAAGGAGTTCACTTCCAGAAGTCTTCCTTGCAATCTCTGAAGCAGGGGTCAAGAGGGAGATTTGTAACTCACTGAGAAGAAGTGAAGATTACTATATTGCAAAGCTAGGTGCTAAATCCTTAGAAGATCCCTTCAGCTGTTGAGATCATAATTGCTCAAGATTGTCATCTGGATTTGTCATTGGTAGCTCCGCAAACCTATTTAGAATAGTGAGATCTGGGATGAGGTCGAGGAGGACTATCCTGAACTCTCTACAGTACCAGAGGTGTGCACTGGAAAACATTTATCTAAGTCAAAGTGTTGCAAGCAATCTTGGACGAAAAGGTCAGAAGGTTGATGCAAGTGCTTGAAGATTCAGAGGAAGCCTGCTGAGCCTAAAGAAGATGGTAATCTTGTTGCAGCAAAGCATATTCTGAGATACTTGCGTGGCATAGTTGGATATGGATTGAGATATTCTTTAGGTTGGATTTGCTATGATATCCTGGTGCAGCAGGAAGTAGTCATATGTAGCATTGAGTACAACCGAGGCAGAGTATATTGTAGCTTGTATGGCAGCTTGGGAAGTAGTGTGGCTTCGGAAGCTCCTTGCAGGATTATTTGGACAATCAATGGAGCCTACTATCATTCATTGTGATAATCAGAGTTGCGTGAAGCTATCTGTCAATCTTGTGTTCCATGATAGAACCAAGCATGTTGAGATCAAGTACCACTATATCAGAGATATGGTATTGCGGAAGGCTATATAGTTGAGGTATATGAGCACTGATGAGTAGACGGTAGACATTCTCACCAAGCCTCTCTCCAGAATCAAGTTTGTGTACTCTCGAGATAAGTTTGGTATGGTGGAGAATCCAGCCTTAACTGAGAAAGAGTCTTAGTATCAGTGAGCCTGTTTAATGAGTTCTTCTCTGCGAGAGAAGTTCGAGGTGAAATCCCTTGATTAATGAGTTCATCTCTGTGAGAGAAGTTCAAGGTGAAATCCCTTGTTAATGCATTTCTCTTTGAGGGAGATTTGAGGTGCAAGCCCTTGTTAATGCATTTCTCTTCTGAGATTTGAGGTGAAAGCCCTTGTTTCCACCCTCTGAGAGAGTCATGGTGGATATCATGTGTGTGACTCCATGACATATCTTGTACTTGTGTTTCACCCTCTGGGAGAGCCATGGTGAAAGTCATGTTGAGGTGACAACATCACGCAAGTGATGAACACTTGTACACACCATAGCATGGTTGTAGCCATTATGGTTGATATCGTGTTGAGGCGATATCTGATATCACGATGAGGTGATATGTCTTGTGCAGCTGGAAGTACTCTCCCTAGCTAAGAGGGAGTGTTGTTGTTTATAGCAGCTTCGTACGATTTCTTCCAGCCTAGATCACATGACAATTAAATGCTAGCCTTCGTCTATTTAATTGTTGGATGCGATTTCATGTGAAGACACTTCTTTTGATAAATAAGGCTTAACATATATTTAATGAAGAGACTCGAAATTAAATGAGGAGGCGCGATTTTGTGATAGCTGACTTCTTGGTTAGTAAAAGATATATTTCTTATTGAGGCCGACTTGCTACTTTGAAGAGGCACATCTCTATCATTAATTTTGTATATATACATTCTCATTTGTACACCATTGTACAATCCATTCTATTCATTGTTCATCATTGGTCTAAGGCGCAAATTAAGAGAAAGGAGCAGATCAGTTCGGTTCATCATAGAAGGCTGAGTTGATCATTCATAGTTTATTTATTCACAAGTGTGAGTTAGAAAGAAGAGCAGATTGCAAATTCTATAAGAGAGCAGATTGTTACTTATTGAAGGCTGAATCTCTAATCAGCGAACTACATCTGTTTGTATCTGTGTTTGCATCTGTCTGTGGTGCTTCTATTTGGCCCTCTTATTGGCCTCTTGTAAAGGAGACATTTTGTGTTGACATTCAATATATAAGTGATATATTGTTGCTGGGTTTTTCTCCCTCAAGTGGAGGGTTTTCCCAGGGTATCTGCTGTGTTACTGTGTGAATTAAATTTCTGTGCATTAAATCTGATCTAAATCTAACAGGATGCTCTTGCATTAGACACAATGGGTAAAAGAAATGTTTCAAGAGTTCGAAACTCATGAATGTTTTACAAAATCTAGTCTATGAGTTGGTGGCCTTAGATGCATTCATCCAAGTTGTCTCATTTGCTATTCAATTTTTCCATTTTATCATGTATTCTTTTCCCCTTGTCTTTTTGACCACTTGGAAATCTATTTCTGCATCAAATTCTTCTGGCTCTTTCTTTGGCAATTGATGTATCCACTTTTGTTCCATTTGCAAATCTAAAATTGTATTTTCGTCACCACTTGTCTATCCTTCATAATAGTGCTACAGATCATTAACATTGAATATTGGGGAAATATCAATTTCTTCAGGGAGTCCAATCTCATAAGCATTAGATGAAATTTCTTTAATGCCTTGCTCTATCCTATCTTTCTCCACTTTACTTTGTTGTAGGTTCCTTTAGGAAACCTATCTTTTTGTAAATATACCAAAACGAAATCTCCAACTTGAAATTCTTGTTCTCTCTTTTTAGTATCAGCATGTTCTTTATATTTCATGGTGTTCTCCAAGTTTTCCTTTACTCCGTTATGTAGTTCCTGTAGATATTTAGCAAAATCTTCTGCAACAACACTTTGTCTTCTCAAATCAACAATATCTCTCAATTTATTTGCTCCTCTTGGATTGTAACCATAAACAATTTGAGAAGGACTCTTATTTGTACTTATATTGATTGAGTTATTGTAGACAAATTCAGCTTGTGCCAATATTAAGTCCCATTGATTTGGTCTCTTTCCTATCAAGGATCTTAAAAAAATTTCAAGGCTCGTATTAACAACCTTTGTTTGCGGATTGATTTATGGATGATAAGCAAAAATATATCTTAATTTTGTATCCAACTTTGTCCATAAGGTACACCATCAATGATCAACAAACAAACTTTGTATCCTATTCGAGACAATACTCTTTGGCAAACCATGCAATTTGATCACCTCCATAAAGAACAATGTTGACATTTATAGTATCATTTGTTTTCTCGCATAGGATACAATGTGTCATTTTTGAAAAGCTATCTTCCACAACAAAAATATAATCATTATCTCAATGTGTTCATGAGAATCCAAGAACAAAGTCCATCCTCACATCTTCCCACAGTCTTTCTATTGTTGGCAATGGCTGATATAAACTTGTGTTATGGCTTGTTCCTTTTGTATGCTAACAAATTTCACAATTTTGCTTTATGTTCACATCCACACTCATCCCTGGCCAATGATAGCTTTCATTCTATTGTGCCAATGCTTTATCCACTCCAAAATGTCCATTCTCCACTATATATTTCTCTAATTAATTGTCAGTCATTGATCTATGAGGTATGCATAACTGTCGTCCTTTAAACAATAATCCCTCTTAAATAAAATATTCTAGCCACGGAGTCCTATCATTTCAACAAGATTTTTACATGCTCCCTGTTAGGTCCTCAAATTGTGGGTCCACAATCCTAGAGCTTTTCTCCACCTTCAAGACCATGGGTTTGTCTTCAAGAAGTTAAATTAAGACTCATCCACAAACTTAGGTGGGTAATCTCTTGTAGGCTTTGAGCTTAGTTTAAACTTAGGAAGGTGTTCCTATAGGTCACCTTAATAGGTTATTTTAACAGTTTGGAATGACTGATCAACATATCAAACAACAACTATACCCAATTGCATTCTTGAACTTTAAAATTGTGACTAAGTCAAGACAATGCTAGTTGCAATAGATCTTTTTATAACTGATTTTATATATACATAATGTATTTTAAAATGATAGTAGTTTTATAGTCAATAAAATTGATTACTTTCAATAAATTTTACATACAACAAGGTACAATCATACTGGACATGATTCGCTAAATGTTTAATAGTTCAACCTCACCTAATAGTAATCCTTGATTGTATTGCTAAATCATGAACAACATGCAGATTCCTATTTCTATGAATATTGGTAAAAGATTTTATGTTTTTTGATAAGTGTGGAAGGTTGAGATCTTCATTGACTGGTGCCTTATTGGGTAATAGAGTTGTATCCAACCATTACAGCAAGAAACAATAATGAATATCAAACGTATCACACATATAAACACTTCTGTTTAATAATCCCATTTTGAACTCATTGATATTCATCCATAATAAGTAAAAGATTATCACACATAATAAATATGCAATAGATTAAAATGCTGCAAGTTTTTCAAATACCCATTACAACCACACCAACAATTGTGGTGGAAGAAAGTTTACAAGAGAGGGCTTGCTACGCCTCTAAACCTTAAAAACCCTCTAAAATATCAATGACCAGCCAAAGAGACAAATGTTTACATGCATTTGCTACAATAAGTACCTTTCTGCAACTTATAGAGCAACTTTAATGGCGGACAAACTACAAGAGTTGAAACCCTAGATGACTCTGCACTATGATCAATGAAAACTTGAAGAACCAATCCTTACAATCAAGAAAAACTTTATACATATAGATCTTTAGCATGGGAAATCGAGTCTAATAGAGGAAACATGTCGGAATTGTGTTGCAGGGGTCACTCAGACCATCACCATTATCTTCATTAATGCTCATACACAATATCAGCACTATCGGGATCCACATAGATACTTGAAACAACCTTTGGGATTGTGTGGGGGGGTAGGTGAAAACTACAATG
The DNA here is from genome assembly GCA_007258455.2 of Sequoia sempervirens. Lineage (NCBI taxonomy): Eukaryota > Viridiplantae > Streptophyta > Pinopsida > Cupressales > Cupressaceae > Sequoia > Sequoia sempervirens. Next base: position 3,532 of record VDFB02385222.1, on the reverse strand, counting down.
AAAAATGGTGAGAGGTGTGAATTGTCTGGGTTATGGAAAGCTCATACTAATACCTTTGGTTGGGGTGTTGGGAGTTGGAGGTGGTGGGGAACTTATGCCATTAAGGTATGTGGAATGGAGGAAGTTTGGACAAAGCGATCCCAAAAAAAGGTTATAGTTTTTGGAATGTTGGGGATTGGGAGTCGGGAGTACCTCATGATAGGTACCAAGGTGAAGGGAAGGGTGAAAGTTCAACTTCAAAAGGAAATGCAAAGGGATCAATGAAATTTTGGAGAGTCAAGGAAGGCATGAAACGAATGACAAGTCTGAAAATCCAAAAAATATACTTAAATAAATTTTCATAAGGTGGGGAATTGGAATGTTGAGGATGGCATGAAAAGGGTACATAGGTAAAAGGAAACCCAAAACCCCAACTCTAACAAAGTAGTTTTGAGTCGGGAGTCAGGAACTGGGGAGGAACTAAATGAGGTATGCCAATTAGGGATGACACCTGTTGGTGTACGTTTTATCATCCATCGAACACAGAATAAAATGTCCAAAGACATTCTATCCTCTCTTGAAAAACCACCACATATGCTAAGATTGCTAGAAGATCATATGGTGATTCCAAGGTTTCTTTTGTCAGGTCTTGAGGTGTGGATAAGCTCAATGGGCGTTGTGATATGCTGGTAATACACAAAGGGACTTACTCTAGGCATGTTCAATTCACAATGAAGCTCTATTGTTTGGGTCTTGAATCATGGACTTCAACCAAACTAAAAAGGAGATAAGGGTTTAGAAGTTCTAATCTACTCCTAAGAATTCAAGAGACGGTAAAGATTAGGTGAAACTAATAACCATGCTTTGCTTCACCTCACTAGGACAACTACACAAAGTGGGTGCAATCTTCAAGGGGTGTGCTTATGATTTTCATGTCATGAACAATTACCATTGTTGGCGTAACAACTAGCACCTCTGGAGTAAGAGTTGGTATGGACAGCTATGCACACTACGCAATGAGTGCTCTTCAAATTAGGAGGGGAAGCTCCCTCGTTGTGCTTTACAAAAGTACTTGCAAATGGAAATAAACTAAACTAAATCTTGTCTTTTTGTTTCAGCTGTAGAGGTACAAGGCTTTCTCGAAAACTAATACGTTGCAGCTGAGTTTTTCTGGTTTTGCAGATCTACTAACTACAACTAAACTTAAATTCTATCCAGTTTCCTCAAGAAAACAAAGCATGAGAAAACGGAGCAAGGTTTTGACTATCAGACGATAAACGGATTCAGATTCTCTACTTGAAGGCAAGGTGGCGCAACTATTATCTCAATCTGAACAAGTTTATTAGGCACAAAACAGATTTAAGAATTTACCATGATAATCTCCTGAAACCCTATGTGGCATAACGCTCGATCATAATAGTAAAGACTCACGAAACAGATTTATCATCACAATCTTATGAAACCCTATGTGGCATAACACTTGATCATAACGGTAAAAGTTCACAAAACAGATTTATCATCACAATTGCATGAAACCCTATGTGGCATAACAATTGATCATAATGATAAAGATGCACAAAACAGATTTATCTAAACTATGGAAAGAATTCACTATCACAATCGCATGAAACCCTATGTGGCATAACAATTAATTGTAATAGTAAAGACACATGAACAAATACCAAAAGAGCAATATTGAGGGCAAGGTAGGCGCAGCATATATTTCTCTCTCAAGCAAAAGTTATTTACAAATGAGCAAAAGCTCTTATTTATATACATCAAGGTGTAGGGAACCCTAAAATCACCTTGAGTCATCTACAGTCTTGCAATGCATGCAAGATTAGCTGCCAAACCCTAATGAAGTAACCATACGCTTAACCTGAAAGCTACCATCGCCAATCAAACATCTAATCTAAAATGACAATTGTGCGAGCATGCACGCCCTTATTGGAAAGCGAAGTTAACCGGAAGACTACCATCAGTTAACGTAAAACCCTAAATAAAACTCCAAGTGTGTAAAGCTGATCTCAGAATAGATATGCATGTGATGACAACATCGAGTTAACTTGAAAGGGTAACGCCAAGTTAACTCCTGTGCGTAATGTCTATCCTGAGAGGTGAGAACTGAAGTCTACTGGTCGTGATCTCGAGCAACCAATCCCTCAATGAGATTGTTAATTGTATCACTATCTGGAGCTATGAGACTCTGTCGAAGAATGCTATGTCGATGCAGCATATCCTCACCAGCTGTGATCTGAGACTGAAGTTCGCCCCTACTCCTCGTTGCCTTATCGAACAATGCTGACATGACTGTAAGTTGAGTAACCTTACAGCTAATGGTCTCCCCACTGAAAATGGTATGAATGAGTGCCTGGAGCTCTGACTGAACATTGGTAAGCTCAACATAGGCACCACCCTCGATCTGATAACGGCACGGTAAGCGAGATACTAGAGTTCTCACAAACCGGAGTGCACTAGTGACGTGCTCTCTACTCTCAGTCAACTCTGATGCCAAAGTGTCCTCTATCTTTGCTCTGAAAACCAATTGTGTTTTCCAAGAGTAGATAGCTTCTCTGTCCTCTGCATCTGTGACTGCATCATAAGCCACACTCAGGTGAGCAATCATAATCTCATCCTTGGGTTTGTTAATTGTCATATCTCGTTCCTCATCCTGGAGACGAATACGGAGCTCTCGTGCATTGTACCGCAACTGATATAAATCTGTGAGCATAGTATGGCCTCTAGCAACAAACTCCTCCTCCCATTCATCCAAACGCTTGCCATATGCAACTAAGTGATTAAGTTGACTTTGCTCTGCTGGAGGCTCAAGCATCGGCGGGAGTGTACTAATGGCATCGGGTCTGTGTACAAGGCTAGAAATATACTGACGAAGCTGTCTGATTTCAGCCTTGAGGGCTGCCTTATCTTCTCCGTCCTTTAGTATTCTATCCCTGGCATTGTCTGTAGCAACTTGTAGGAGATCAACCTGAGTCTGACGTGTGCTCCGACCAAGGTTAACTGTGATAACCTCAAAATCCTGAGATTCCAACTCAGCCAAGTTCTTCCCCTGTGGAGGTACAGCAGTCTCAACGACAATCTCCATATCAGTGTTTCTCTCTATGTGAACCATGTTCTCAACTCTCTTGTCTGGCGCATCCTGGTAAATGTCATCAAAATCAGAATGATTAAGGACATAAGATGGCTGTCTCCTCTTCCTTCCTAGCTGAGCTTCGATCCAAGATTGATCTCGGCTAATGCTACTAGAAGGGTCGGTACTAGCAACAGGAGGTACTGACGAGAGTGAATGTGTAGAGGACCCATTGCGAGGTGGAGAGTCTAAATCCAATTCAATGTGAATTGGGACTGGTGACGACTCTGAAACTGGTGTAGGAACTTGAGGCTGAACCTTAGCAAGCGCCTTGCCCTTTGAATTGTTTGGCGCTTGACCTTTCTTAGGAGGATTACTCCTCTTCTTTTGTTTAGGTTTTGATGAGGAAGGTAACGAAGGATTCACCACTACTAGCGGCTCTACTCTAGGAACACTTACCCTCCT
>VDFB02385221.1:0-12163 GCA_007258455.2 Sequoia sempervirens | reverse complement strand
AAAAAATTGCACATTCCTTATTTGCTTTTTTGTGCGCCTCTATGTTCCACCCTATAGCTTCCAATGAAGGTTGTGCTCCTTGTATGTTTCTAGGCACAAAAGACCCTTATGACTAAGCTCTACTTGAGAAGGGTGAGATGGATGTGCTGCACATGCGTGGACTGCGATTAGAGCCACAATTCCTATCATATCTACATCATATTGTGTTGGAAAATTAGGAGCAATGGTTGCTTCTATGGCTGCTTGTTCTCTAGCTCTCTCCATTTTTTCTTCATCCAATGATGCAAGAAGTGCCATTATCTCTTGTTCCATTTCTTCTAGGCCAAGTAGATATGACTTGGAATCATGATTAAGAATGCCTAAAAGATGTTATTTGAGGCGATTGATGCCTCCAGTAAGCTTCTTCGAACATTGGGCATAAATCATGGTCCCCACTGTTCGTTCCATTACGACATATTTCCCATAAGGTCACAACTTCTAGGGGATCTAATTCCAATGGAATGGCTTCCAATTGTTGACTCCAAACAAAATTTAGAGCTGAATGCCATTGTGATTGTATATTAGCCTACAATATTGATAAGAACAAAAAAAGTGTTTAAAAAATATATACCAATTTGAACATATTTTTTTTTAATCATGTAAAATTTTAATGCACTTGAAAAATTTAAAAATAATATAGTAATATGGTAATTGAATTAATAAATTTAACAAAATAACATCTTTTATCCATAAAACGTAAACCCTATATTTAGAAAAATAAAAAAGTAAAAAAAAAATGATTCAAATCAATGTAAATCATTTAAATTTTAATCAACAAACAAATTTACATAAATTGAAGCTTAAATAATTCAATCCAATAAAATATGAAAATTTTATATGCTTAAAAATTAGAAATGATTTACAAATTTATATGCTTGAAAAAAAAGGGATAAAAATGAGCTAACCTGATGCAAATCCAAAATTCTAGAAATTTGTTCTTCAAATCCCCAAAAAAATCTTCCCAATTTGCTTTAGAACGCTTGACTATTGTTGTGTGTGTTGGAGAAGGGAAAATGGGGGTTTTAAAGACCAATTTTTTTGGTTTTGAACATCTTCTCTGCATTTTCTTTTGTTCAATGCATGTCCCTACCATTTCGAGTTTTTAGCTCAAACTCGCTGAAAAACTCTACAAGTTTTCCAAAACACTCGACGCACTATTCTAACAAGTTTTCATTGTGAGTACTTATGTGGTATGTGGTAAAAAACCTCACAAGTACTCAAAAACTCGTTGAGTACTCGTCAAGTTTGCAATCAATGCACTAAGCCATCCCTTAATTATATCCAAGGATTTGATTCATTCTTGGTGTTGTGATTCATGTAGGGGGCTAGATTGGTGAGAAAAATAGAGTGCTCCATATTTTCATTCATTCCCTTTATCAAATTTCATCCCAGCTAAATATAAGAAATCTACATTGGAATATGAGGGGATAGGCACCTTTCTCATAATGGATTAGTACTGACATGGACTAAGAGGATCAAATTCTCATTTGATTCATTGAGTACTCACAAGTTTGCAATCCATGCATTAAACCATCCCTTAGTTATATCCAAGGATTTGATTCATTCTTGGTGTTGTGATTCATGCTAGAGGCTAGATTGGTGAGGAGAATAGAGTGTTGGAACATGTTTGCTCGCGAGCTAAAAGATTGACCTATTAACGCTCGATACAAATGCCATTGATAAACGGATCCACGGGAGGTGGTAAGTCTATGTACCGAATCTGAAGGGAGAAGCTGGCAATTAGTCCAACAATCCCCCCTCAGTGTCACTTGAGGGGATTCAAACCTACGACTATGGCTTTGATACCATTTGTTGGAACACATTTGTTGTTGCACCAAAAGATCGACCTCTTAACACCTGATACAAATGTCTGAGATAAATGGATCCACGAGAGGCATTTAGTCCATGTCCCAAATCCGAAGGGAGATGCTGGCGATTAGTCCAACATAGAGTACTTCAAATTTTCATTCATTCCCTCTATCGGATTTTGTCTAAGCTAAGTATAAGAAATCTACATTGGGATATGAGGGGATAGAAGCCTTTCTCACAATGGATCAACATTGACATGGACTAAAAGGATGTAATGGCCCTCTCCGATGCCTAGGAAGGAGTGACTTAATTAGCCTATTTTATTCCTGTAGGCTAATGTTGAAGCTAAGGGAATATTTTACTTAATTATTTAATATTATGTGTATGAACAACTATGACCTCTTTAACCACCAAGTGATCCTCCATAACTTGCAATGTCAAGTTAGTCTTCTCCAAACCTCTTTGTTCACCACATACTGAAATTTCTGAATTGCCATCATATGAACAACATCCATCTCAAAGACACCCAAACCACAATTTGGTTCCTTGCCAAGATGAGGTAAGGGTGATGAAGCAATGCTAGACTCAATTAGAGGAATATCAAATGAACTCCTACCTTCTTGTAGCTGATCTAACATGGCTGGTTTAACAATCTCCATGGCAGTATTTTCTTCCATCTTCATGTGCTCTTCATTTGTAGCTTCAATAGGTGACTTTCCTTCACCAACTTGATGAAAATCCTCAACATTAGGATGAGGATCAAACTCAACAAGTTCACTAAGCCTTTGCTCATAATCAGCTCAATGCATTAATGAATCAAATTTGCATCCAAGATCATCATCAAGCTTTCCAAAATTAGCTTCTTCAATGGCATCCTCATGGCTTACATTGTGCTTTGAGATTTGAACATCATCAGGGTCAAAAGGAAATTCATCCTATGTAGAATCCTCATTATACTTAGGTGCCAACACACCTGGATCCCAAGTGCTGAAAGGCTGATTGCTTCGTTCAAGAAAAATGTGATCACAGTACACTTCATGAATGGTTGCCTCTGTGAATAGATCACTCTCCAACTCCCTAGTACTGGCCTCATTATAGTCATGCCCTTCCATAGGCTTGGATTGAGGTTCAAACCAAACACCACCTGTTTCATCATCACTGAAATTAAATATAGGAGCATCATCATCAGCCGATTTGAATACATCATCATAATTACCCTCAACATGCTCTTCTTTTGAAGGTAAATTAGTGAACTCATCATAAACATCAGCTCTACTAGAATCATCTAGGAAGTCATTAGTCTTAGAATCATCACTGGATGAATCCGAATTAGGATTCAAGGCTGTTGTTTTGTCTTTTTGGTCAAACAAATCCTCATCATCACTAGTTACATGCATGTCTAAGACATCGTTTTAGGGCTCTATCATGCATTCCCCATATGTCAAAGCATCTTCTCCATCCAAATGTTTAGGTTTTGCATTAATCCTTGCAAATGTCTTTTTAATGTTAGGGTCCTTCATTAGCATGCTCAGTTCCTGCATCAACTCAAATATAGACTTATTTGTAGTCATCTTGTTAACTTTTCTTCTAACAACTGTCAAAGAGAGGTATGGAAATAGACATGCAAGTGTTGGTCACCAACATGCAAATAGATGTGAACCACTAAAACTAATAAACACTACTAAAACTCTAACATGCAACTAAAGAACTATAGAAAAAGTTAGAACTCCAACAGGTTGGCAAGAACTTTGGCTCTGTTACCATTGTAATGACCACCCCTGAATTTTTTTTGTTTGTTTACTAAGTATGATGTAGATTGCAGATTCGTTTTGTTTTAAGGTTCCATTCAACATCTGTGGCATTTATAGAAATAACATTGCATTGAAAGGAAATGACATGGACTTTCAACATATCATATTGAACCATTAGAAATCATCTTAGCATATAATAATAATTGAAATCAGACTTAAAGAAATACATATCAGACTTGATTACAGTCATATAAGGTCCCTTCCACTATCATACATTGAGCAGCAAATGCATACAACTTCTTATGGAAGACACCAAATGCATAAACTATCAAACCCCAACACTCTCCTTCACATTGGCCAACATTCAACTGAGAAAAGACACCATTAACATGCTGTTGTAGACCTATATAAATTGTTGTTTTAAGAAGGAAGTCCGAAAATGTAAACCCCCAAAATAGTATGGCTCCCTAGGAGGGGTGATCAGCTCTAGTAAATTAATCCTTCACCAAACAATACAAATGAGGGCTCAAAATGAGGCCCCCAGCTGCAAGGAATCCATAGAAACAACACCCAAAATGATGCACTTCCCACATATAGAGTTACGAGCAGATTTATGCTTCCAGCCACTCTGAAAATGTATTTTTCCATAACTCAGAAAATGTGTATCAGACCTTTGAAAATGTAATCAAACAACTCCAAACACACTCCCAAAAGATGCAAACCATTTTTCAAACCAAAATCTTCGATCCCAACTCAAAATACGGAAAATATCTTCATTCTAACACAACCAAAATGATGGATATCATTAAATCTGCGAATGGAAAGGTGATCCTTGAAGTAGAATCACTCCAATTAGCTAGGGTGGATCTCTCACCACCGAAACCAACAACTAGAGATGAGGGTTTTTGTCCTCAACGAGAGCTCAGACTCATATTTATAAATCCAGCAAAGTTTCATTAAGTTGCCAAAGTTCTTATATGCAAATGAGAGCTCAGACTCATATTTATAAAGTGAGGGAAAAGTTAGGGAAAATTGCATTTGAATTTGAATGTCTTTTCCCTCTCATTTCGCCTTATGAAATGACATGAAATTACCCCAAGAGGGGCGTCTAACTTTATGCCTCCAAAATTTCACTTTTGATTTTTTATTTTAAATTGACATTAAGCCCAAACTAGGCATCCCACCTTCTAAGGCATAACATTAGCCTTTAAAAATGATAAATAAACTCCCTTTTAGGCACCACATGAGATAAAACATTAGCCCCTTTTTTAAAATGACATTAAGCCCAAACTAGGCATCCCACTTTACAAGGCATAACATTAGCCTTTAAAAATGATAAATAAACTCCCTTTTAGGCACCACACAAGATAAAACATTAGCCCCTTTTTTATTTAAAATTGACATTAAGCCCAAACTAGGCATCCCAACCTTTAAAAATGATAAATAAACTCACTTTTAGGCACCACATGAGATAAAACATTAGCCCCTTTTTAAAACAACTTTTCTCTACTAAACCAAGGGGGTCTTTAATAACTTAATAACATAAGTCATAAAATCTCTTTTTGAAGACTTAAGAGAATAATATGCCAAAACATTAGAACTCACCAAACTACAACTGCCAAGCACTACCCAAACTGGAAACCCTGCACTGCACTGCTGCCAAGACTAGTTTCTCAAAATAGCACTTACTAAAAATAACATACTGTAAAAACAGTAAGTGTGTCTAAACACCAAACTAGCCCAAACTGATATACCTTGAAACTTGCTAAAAATAGTCATTGCTAAAAATAGTAATACTGCCCACCAATGATCAGAGAAAACCCAAAAAAACCTAGAAAGCTCTCTAGCGACATCAATATACTACTCTGAATATGTAGACACAGATCCCAAAAGATAGCACCAACTACCAAATGAGGAAACCCTAAATAAAAGGGACATTATAGATGAATAGGCACCTATCATTGTTTTGGACACCTTGTGCCACTCATTGCCTTGACCTCATATTGGAGTATCTTGGCAAGATTGCATGGATCAAAGCATGTGTGGAGACCACAAAGAATATTTGTAAATTCATATATAATCACACATGGGTCCTCAACCTTATGAGGCAATACACAAGGCAGAAGGAGTTGGCTCACCCTAGGATAACCCGCTTTGCTACCAATTTCATCACACTACAATCCTTGCTGCAATCAAAGGGAGCTTTGAGGTGTATGTTAGTTAGTGAGGAGTGGACTTTTTCATCATATGCTAAGACAAATGTAGGGGAAGAAGTGTCAAATTGGAGTTTTGATGAGCAAGGCTTTTGGGTACCTACTGTGGAGATCGTAAAGGTAAATCTAATTAGTAATTAGTTTACTAATTCTACATTATATTTTCATTCTTATTTTTATTTTATTTGCTTATCTTTGTTGACAATTACTTATGCCAATGTTTCATAATAATTGCAGTTCACAAAGCCTTTAGTGGTTCTATTACGAGTTGTTGATGGGGAGAAGCTCGCAATGGGCTACATATATGAGGGTGTGGATAGAGCCACAAAGGCCATTATATCCATTTATGGGGGAGTTGATAAGTATTGCCCCATTTGGGAGATCATTGATAGACGATAGCAGCTCAAGCTTCACAAGCCCCTACACACAGTTGTATATCTTCTCACTCCGGCATTCCAATCTGCCCTAAATTCAAGGCAGATGAGGAGGTTTTGAGTGGGCTGTACACAGTCATTGAGCGGATGTCTAATTCTCGTGTTGGAGCACAAATTGTCGCCGAGATTGAGATTTTTAGACTTGCACAAGGAGATCTCTTTGCACGAGATATATGCAAGGCTACTCTGTCAACATTGCAGCCGGGTAAAAATTTATTAAGGGCATAATAGTAGTTCAAAAATTAACACTTTTCCTTTTTTTTATATTACTATTAAGTATTGAAACTTAAAGTTAGACAATGTGATTATTTTTTTCTTTTTCTCATCTTAGATGCATGGTGGGAGAGATTTGGTGCTAAAGTACCAAATCTTCAGAGGATTGCGGTTCAAGTGTTGAGCTAACCATGCAGTGCCTCAAGTTGTGAGCGCAATAGGAATATGTTTGAGCACATACACTCCAAGAAGCACAATAGATTGTCAATGCAGAGGTTGAATGATCTGGTTTATGTTCATTACAGCCTTCGCCACAAACATATATTGGGCATTGACTTGTCACCCATCACATTAGAGGAGGTTGATCCACAATCAAATTGGATCACTGAGGCTAAGGATCCTGTCTTTAGTGATGAGGACCTTGATTGGGTCGACCAGGTGAATCGAGAGGCGAGGCAATAGCCATGGCAGAGGAGGATAGAGCACGAGCAAACACCTTGGATGTTGGTTTGGGTGCCACTGAGTCTGAGACACAGGCAGAGATAATGGGTGCATCATCATCCAAGACCTATCGTAGACACCTACGTAGGAGGGTTGATGCTGAGTGATGCAGGCTCCTCTGAGTCATAGACTTGTAGCTTTTGTTTTGATATTTGTTTGGAACCTTTGATGCCATGGATTTCATATTCCATGAGTATTGCATACATTTGACAACATTTATATATCTAATTGTCTTACTATTGTTATTTCCTTCAGCTAAAATTTGAGTTTATACTTATGTGATCAATGTATGCTTGTGTATGGGATCAAAGTAGTTTTTGTTTGATGATGTTATTGTGTCTTTAAGGTTTATTTATTAAAGGGTGCATGAAACAAATTTTAAATCCTTAAAAATCTTTGAATTTCTTGGGTTTTTCAATTTGCCAAGTCTACGCCGAGTCTGGGCTCCAAGTCCAAGTCCGAGTCAAAAAATGGCTTGCCGAGTCCGAGGCAAGTCCGAGTCTTGTAACACTATTCAAAACTGACTTTGAAACACTAATAGTTTTAGCCTGTGCTAAAATTGTTCGCATTATTTTTAGTTTTCGCCATTTTTCAAGGAGAAGAGCATATTTTAAGTTTCACTATTTTCATCTTTCTGCCATTTCTATATATGCGTGAGTCAATTAATGTTAGGTCACCTATCTCATCACGTGAGACATGTGAGCTTTTAAGAGAAAATTGTGATAATTTCAATCATAAGTTGAACTAACAATCACATGTGTCAAATTAAAATTAATGGATAGGATAATTTGTAATAAAGCTTGCAGATCATACAAGTGGCCATAGTTAGGTAGAAGTGTAGTTAATTTATTTTCATTCAATTGTTTGTAAATAGTATAAATGTATTTTTGGCACTTAGTTTTGTTCCATGAGGACGCGTCCCCCTCAAAATTCTTGACACACCCAAGATGGGGACGTTTCTGAGACGCGAGGATATTTGGGAAACGTCCCTCTGTCGTCCCCCTGTTGTCCCCATGTTTCTCCGTTGTCCCTTGAACGTTTATCCTTCCAAGGGGACGTTTCTTGCCAAAAGGGAACTTCCAGGCATCTCTGAGACTCCTAGACGTCTCCGAGACTCCGAGGAAACTCCTAGGCATCCCCCATGAAAATGGAGTTTAAAGTCCATAGTGACAAGACTCATAGGTTTGTAAAGTGCAAAAAAAACAAAATTTAAAGATAAAACTTGTTTTTTTCACTTATTGTGAATGCAAAATGATGTACGCCATGAAGGTTTGTATGGTGTTGCCACTCAACTCCACTGGGGGCATTGCCCCCAGATCCCTACAAGGGGCATTGCCCCTCCACCCCTTTGGGGAAATTTCCCTCAAACTTGAGATTATGGTTGTTGCATCATCTAGGACCTATCTTAGACGCATTCATAGGAAGGATGCAGGCTCCTCTGAGCCATAGACTTCTACTTATTGTTTTGATATTTCATATTTGTTTGGAACATTTGATGTCATGGATTTCATATTCCATGAGTTTTGTATACATTTGTCTTTGACTATGTATCTAAGTGTGATATTTACTTCAGCAGCTCAACTACAATTTGCATTTATTCTTATGTGATTGATGTATACTTGTGTATGTGATCAAATTAGCTTCTATTTGATGATGTTATTGTGTCTTTATGGTTTAAACTTTAAACTTTACTTATTCCTTAGGCTTCTACAGTTATACATCTTTTTATAACTAATTTTTCAAGCACTATATGCATTTCAGCACCGCTCCACCTCCGCCCCCCCGCCGCCCCCAAACTCAGTCCCCCTGTCCCCCCATCCTTGAAATGCATCCCCTGTCGTCCTCCTGTCCCCATCCCCGAAACCCCATGGAACATAGAAAGAATGTTAATTCTTAAATTTGCATTTCATTGGAGTTCCTACTAAAAAAATAAAAATAAAATGGTAATTCTCATGCTTGCATTTTGCTATAGTTGCTATTCATCAAGTATTTAATGTTATTGTTATTCACTCAACAACATTTATCATGCCTATCTTGCTTATAAATATTTATTCAAATATTTCGTTGTGTGCTAAGGGTTTAACTACTTCAACAAATTTGCAAGCTTTGTATTAAAAGTGAGCTCAAAGGTATAGCTTGTGGCTTTGTATTGGGTCATATATTTAACTTAATCATAGAGTCCGGGTTTGTGTATCAGCCTATTCAACTTCCGCATGCACTTACCCCACTCAGTCTATTTTTAATTCAACAGCATAAGTGTGTTGTCAAGATTTGTTTTAAGTCAAAAAGCATAAAGTTCTTTGCCTAGTGTTGAAAAAGCACCATAGCCATTTACTCTAAGCAAAACCAAAATGATACACATTTACATTTTATTTAGTATGAATGTAAACCAACCCAAAAATCATTGTAAAGATTGTAAATTGCAAGTACATGTTGTCCATTTTTAGGTTAGTTTTAATTTACATGGAGCTTCCCCCTTCTATTCGAAGAGCAATTTTACCACACAATTTTTTTATTCTGTGTTGCACTGAAAGGTGTGAATTAAAATGCTAACAAAGATCAAATCTGAAGGACTAATGCAAGCCCCCAAGCAAGGTATGAGAAATTTGACAAATATCTGATATACATGGGATTAGAGAAATTAATCTGATACAAATCCATACATTAAGACCAACCATAATGAAAGAACTGTTATGATTGTCTACATTGATGATTTGAGAATCACAAGTAGCAGTACTTCTTGGATTTAATAATAAGCGCAGGTCTCTATACAGATTTTCATGATTTAGGATGGGTATATTTTTGTTTACTAATTCAAGTTTGGAGACAAAGTCATAGAGTTCTTTTATAAACCAACTATGCAATATTGCTAATTGGAAAATCTCAAAACAAGGAAAGATTGTAATCCCAACATCCAAATTGGTCAGTCAAACTACAGATTAGCAACTTGTTGGAAAAATTATTTATTTATTTTACAACTAAATCTGATATAAGTGTTGTAGTTGGTACATCGTCTAGATTTATTAACTGTTCAGATGGTATAATGGAGTACAGAAAAAATAGTTAAGGTCTATAAAAGTGAATTTGCAATTCTGAATATTTGTTTGAGTCAAGCAAACATGAAACACTGTATGAATTACCAACACTTTGAGGATTACATCATGTATACAGAAAGTACAAATGTAAAATAACTAAACTACTAAGTCAAACAAGTAGAAAAGATATGAGAGTCAGGCATGGGCTAACATCTTACTAATTGTTTTTTATCAATTCCTAGTCTCAAATGTATAATCTAACAAAACTTTGGATTTCTTTAGCTCATGGCTAGATACAAAATTATATTTTAGTAAATATTTTTTATCTCTGTTCTATAATAAGATCAAAGATATATATAAATTTAAAATTACAATAGAATAAATCTAATGACAATTTCTATCGAGCCATACATTGGTTTATGATACTTACAATTCAAGAAACACAGAAGTCTTCCATCGAGATAACATTAAATAAGGAAAAAAAATTAAGTAGTCAATCCACGGATCAGCTCAATGACTTAGCACTCTTAAACATTATGGAGGAGTATTCTGGAATGCTTTACCAAGAATCAGTCAAGTAAAATGAAAAATAATCAGGGTAAAATTCTTAGATAGTGCTTATCCTTTCGAACAATCCCATTGAATCAGACACATTATCATATGGATAATTAGTTTTAATGAATAATGGTCAAAGGAAGACATTGACCACAGGGGCCAAAAATTCTGATTTAAAAGGAGATACAAAATCATATTCTACAATAAAGTAAAAATTCTACATAGAGCACAAAAACGTTCATTGTAAGGGTGTACCTTCTTTCTCTCCCAAGATATAAAATGGGATATGTGCAACAGCTTTTGTTCCACCTTCACTCCAGCGTACAGTTGCAGCACGATCATGGCAACCACTTGAAGGCCCAAGAATTGACAAACATATTGCAGGCTCAGTCATTAAACCCAAATAGTCCCGTGCACGCCTCCAAACTGTCTTTTCCAAGACATGGCGAGAACGTGCCACCTAAGATAACAAACCAACACAATCACCTGATGTTATTAGTGTGCTTATCAGAACCATAATCCTTTGTGCATGTAATTTTTAAGTTTTAGGAAATCCTAGATTATTCTGAATATCCTCAAATTATGAAGCTATAAAAAAACAAAAAAAAATTCCATGAATTATGACACTACACATTTATGAAACTGTACTTTATGTGCAATTAATATAACCCCACCTCCTTGACATAGAATATGCTCTATATGGTTATTTTTACCTTAGTACTTATCTATTGTCACTCAATGTAATTTATTCCAACTGATCCACTTTGGTGCCTCGTCAACATATAACTTACATCTTTCTTTTTGTCTAATATACAAAATGAGACCTTGAAGGAAAAGCATAGTTATAAAGTCATTGGGAAAGGTTCCAATTGGAGCTTTAAGTGCATTTACCGGGTTGAACATAGATGAAACGAATCAACGTACACCTATAATTGTAATATCCTTAATTGTCAACCTATTTGACTTATAATATTGTCTTGTCTTGATGAGAAATTGGACACATAAACCTTGCTTAATGGTCTGTTAATATTGGATGTGCTTGACATTGAGGTCATTGTATGACTACAAGTAGAGTGTGAGTGTGTTTGAGCGTGTGATAGAATAATTAATTGGAGTGCTTATTTTGTGATTGGTATTCTATGATGCATTGCTTTGAAATTATATTTGATATTATGATTTTCAACTACATATTAAGGGGGGAGGTGGAACTAGGCTTCAATTATGAAGTGGTAAGCACCTAGCCTTGGTTGATAAAATAATATCCTTAACTCATTAATTTAGTTAAGTTAGAATTTAGTTGTGTGTGTGTTTGAATATTCTAAACATTAAAAATTTGAGTAATTAATAATGTTAGAATTAAATAATTTAAAAAAAAAAGAATATTGAGAAGATAATCTTGAAAGTGAGTCTACTAATAGGATTTTATGAACATTCATTCATCGATAAATATTAATTAAAACACTTAAAGAAATTTTATTTCAAAAGAAATAGAAAAAGAATTAAAGAAATAATGGATTTTATATAATTAGATGAAATATATGCAAAGCTTGTAATTGGATAATTGGAATAAATTAATAATAATCTCTTATTGGATAAATAAAAGCAAATCTAAT
>VDFB02385220.1:0-13548 GCA_007258455.2 Sequoia sempervirens | reverse complement strand
GCAAGATGTGATGAGTGGTAATGCATCATGATGATGAGTGATATGTGTCATCATTCCCAATAGGCATAAAACAACAACACTAGAGAGGAATATGCTTAAAGAGGCGAGACACAACAAATAGAATAAAAAAATCATGACATATATGGGTCAACATAAATAAGGTGAGAGATGATTCATATTTTGCACCATCCCTAGGATGTCATATAGAGGAAGGTACAAATAAGGACAACATAAGATCTCATGAATACAAATGAACAAGTAAAAGAATCAAAAGACAAAGAGTAATAATGATATGGGAAGAGTAAGAGATTCACATAAAGGAAGTGTGGGGAAAATAAAAGAGTGGATAAAAAATAGAAAAAATATAGGACAAAAATAAAGAACTATACGAAGAGGTATTAAAGTTTAAAAGGTAGGATCAACTAACAAAAAATATTCTCCTTTAATATTCTCTCCATAATAATCATATAAATCTAAAATATTGAATATAGGTGATATCCCAAAAAATTAAGGTAATTCAATCTTACAATCATTACTAGAAAATTTCTTGACTACCTACATGATCCAATTTTATTTTTATTTAGATTGTTATATATTGCTTATGGAAATATTCCCCTTCTCAAATAAACCATGAACAAATCTCCAATTTTATACTCCGTATGACTTCTTCTTTAATATGCATATATTCCTTTTTTATTTAATATTTCCCCCAATCCTCTTCTCACCTCTTGTTGTACTTTATATATTTTACATTGAGCTATTTCACTTCTCTTATGTCTAGAATTTATTTTTTCCATATCTAAAACATTTATTGACCACTCGTTCAAAATATAAAATGGTTTATTTATTGATTAAAGTTTCAACATGAACAAACCTATGAGGAGAGGTTTGCCAAGTGTGTCATGCAAGGAGAATCATATGAAGGAAATTTAGAATATTTTTTAGGTGAATAAAAGAGATAGAGGAGGAACACATGCAATTGTATTATGTGGTTTTCAAAGGGAAGCACAATCTCCATAAACACAATACTTTTATAAGTAAGAATATAAGGGATATGAACGTTAGAATATGAATGATCATGTGTATGCATATTAGGAGGATTTTTCATCATGTGTATCACAGGTGAATGATAGGTCATGTGTTATGTGAGGATCTTCTAGTCAACCAATGTTTTTATCAAGGGAAGAAGTGGAAGGTGCATCATAATAAAAAATAAGGATGATATCCTCATCAATAAGATCTTATATTTTATTATTTAAACCCTTTCATTGATCGATTAAATTCCCTAACGTCATATAGTTATAAATGAGAAATAATTAGTGAACAACCATGCTTATAAGGCTCCCTAAATGTAAGAGGTGGAAGAGTTATTAAATTAGTCTCTAAGAGAAAAGATATTTTCTTCTTTAGATTGTAAGATAAAAGGAGAAGTGATTTGGAGAAGGTTCACATAGGCAATATCTAAGAGGATTGGAAATAGAAGTACCTGTAACCAATATAATACTTTGTGCAATCTTAATGGTAAATAAATAAATTAGAAAGAGAATATTGTAGACCAAAAGGATTTTTCTCTTGAATATGAGTCAAGAGATTATCTAGAAAGAGAGGGTGGAGAAGGAATTTTCTGTTGCCATTTCTTTGCTGGAAATGCAAATTCCTCACCCCAAGCATTTTCTTGCTATTAAACATCATTTTTAAAATCAACATGCAAGTTTTTTAATTTTATAATTTTTCTTAAATATTTTGCTATCAATTTGATTGGCTGATAAATTTTGAGTGTTATGGGTCGATTTCTTGGAGCATGTTTTTTTAATAGCACAGAAATAGATCCAGTAGTTGGTTGATTAAGTCAACACCCCGTGAAAGAAAGTCCTTTTTCTTTTCAGAGATAAGAAGTGAAAGTCCTTTGCAATGTGAATAAAAACATGTTTTTTGATTTAAAGTTCACAGTTTTGGAATTTTTTGCTTTAAATCCATAGAAGTGAGAAAGCTACTGTGAATAAATAGCTTATAGCATCTATTGTGTTTCGTTTTGCTCTTATGGACAAGCTTCTTCAATTGAATCAGGTATTTATTAAGTTTCTTGTCTATATATCCTGGTTTGTGGGAGGCTTTAGACATTAATTTATATGGAACAAATTCATTTGCTTCAGGATTAAATTTGAAGTTGCTTGCAATTTAAGGGTTTTGGGAGTTGAATTGGTGCTTTTGACTTTAAATTTGGGAGAACTGGTTTTTGTGAGGCTCCGGACATTAATTTGTATGGAACCAATCCATTTGCATGAGGATTAAATTTGAAGATCCATGTAATTAAAGAGTTTTGGTGGTTGAAATCGCGCTTTTAACTGTAAATTTGAGATAATTGGTTTTTGTTATGCTTTTGACATCAAGTGGTAATGGAACAAATTTGTTTACATCAGGGTAAAATTTGAAGTCTTTTGCATTTCGAAAGTTTTGACAGTTGAATTGGTGTTTTTGAATGAATTTGAGAGAATTGATTTTTGTAAGGCTTTAGACAGATTTATGAGGTGATTTTAATACAACAGTTTTTAATTTTTTTATGTTTACAATGTCAGAGGATTTGTGGTTGGAAATAGAATTGAAGAGTGAATTTGATAGGAAGGGTTCTCAATGATGTTTTCATTCCCTGATCTTTTTCTTTTAAAATATAGTGTTCATTATTTTTTAATTTTGAATTGCTGCGGAGCAGAGGCCACTATATCACCACGATAGATAATCATTAGTTCCGGCCTCCAAAATAAAAGCTGCATATTTTAGGGATAAAATTAAAACCAGATTTGTGTCGTTATCAAGTAAGTTCCGGGGTTTTTTCCTTTAAATCCATAGAAGCGAGAAAACTACTATGAATAAATAGCTTATAGCGTCTACTCTGTTGGTTTCGCTCTGTAGGTGAGAGAGAATTGGGAAAAATTTACACTGCAAGGCATACTGGTTAGAGGATACCAACGGATAGGAAGTTCTGATCCATTCAATATTTCAGCTTGCAAACAGGTCAGGCAATTTCTAATATATTTATTTGTCTTTTTCTCTTGCCTCTGAATTTATATTTATAAATATTTTCTGTTTAGTTGGATCTGGTAAGGCCCAATTTTGCTTGAGTGTGGATAATTAGCCGATAGGCTATATTATGGATGGGCTTTTAGCCTGAAACATGTCTCACGCCGTTGAACTGCCACGGTTTCCCGTCAGACTTTTGGAGGATTGCCGGTAACCTTCACCGTTTAACTGTCGAACGCACTTGCCAATGCCATAAATGACGAATTTAATGGTTGCATCGTATTTGAAGTTTCCAGATGTGAAATCGCGTCAAGTGAGTAAATATCAACCTCCACCTGGTTAAAAACTCATCGCTATCTGAAATGCCATCAAATCCTATCCTCTGCATTTATTAATGCTGGCAAATATATGGCGAGTCTCGGCTGCATTTCCCTAAAATATTTGCTAAGCCACCGCTGCATTCACCTACAAAAAGAATGAACACGGCCTTTATTGAAACTGAATCTGAGCAGAGGTCAGAGCACATACCAGGAAAAGCATTGTAAAGAATCTGAGCAGAGGTCAGAGCGCATACCAGGAAAAGCAATCTCAACAGGGCACGGTAATTTGCAGTCTATTTATTGAATGCGTTCCATGATTGTTTGTTTTGGCCTTTCATTAAATGGACTTTCCTGAGTCTCTTTCGTAGCACAGTGAGCCCATGACAATGCGTTTAGTCTGAAGATTACTTCGGCTATCACTCAACAAGCAGTGTATAGGAGGGTAGTGTATCGCTCAGCTCACCAGTCTCACATTGAACCAATTAATAAGAGTTTTTGGAAGTGCTGTTCCTTTTTTGGTAATCGATATTGTAGCTGGCATGTGAAAGGATGGGTGAGATTGGACGTAGATCCCAGTAGACCTTCCCTATGCGCCTTACTTAATTCGCCAGCTGCAACAGATTTGAGAATGGACTTTCTTGTTCCTAGTGAGCGCTCTGAGGTTCTGCCTTCATTATTTTCCCTTATGCTTTCTTTTACTGCGCCCTGTACCAACCACCGTAGCCTGTCAGTAGGAAAAGAATAACCTAAATTTATTCAGCTCCTTACGTTGATGTAAGGCCCAAGTAGTGCGTACTAGTTGAGATTAATGAATACATTACTCTTTCTCCGGCGGTGTCCAAGTACAGCAAACCCATAGTTTAGAGACCTTATTAAGATACCGGTCCCTGATTTAACTTTAGTGCTGCTGCATTTATCATGGAGAAAGCTGTGTTGTTCTCCAGCATTCAAACATCAATGTGTCTGAACACTGCCAGCAAGCGTGGTCATGGAGGTGAGCTCAATTCCTACGTTGGCTAGGAACTCAGTAGCTTTGTTGGCTTCCCTACAGTAGGGATTCGAGGTTGTCCATAATTTCTAAATTAGTTGGAGGACGTAACAGAGTTTCCAATGATTTATACTTTTTTTGTTTTGAATAGTATGGATAATCAATTGTGAATTGCCTTTAATGAGGATAGTATTACAGTTACTTGGCATTACCATTTATAGACTATGAAGCCTATGCATTTTCAGATTCATTGTAATTGCTTTTGTTTGAGAATTCATTATTTTTAATTGTTTTGGCTTTTAGTAGCTTACACAAGTTCAAATAGTCCTGTATTTTTCTAAGATGTATCAATTTTTGACTTCCATCTTAAAGATGCACCAAAATTATTTCTTTTAAGATCCATCATTTTTTTTACTTCCATCTTAAAGATGCAATAGTTTTTTTCAACTTTGATTTTAAAAATGTACCAATTTTTTTTACTGTTTTCTTTCAATTTTATAAATTTGATGATTACTTTTTTAAAATTATAATCATATTCTAGCCACAAATTCTAAATGAGAATTGAGGGGCCTATGAACTCAAGTTAAGAATAGTGAACTATGAACTCAAACTAGAAATTCTAAATGAGAATTGAGGGGCCCATTTAACATTGAATTGATGGACCACTTACCAAATGTTAAGAATGGGTGAACTATGAAATTCTTTAAAGAGACATGGTTAAGCTATAAAATGAGCTATACACTCTTTAGGCCAAGCTATTAAATTTTGAACAAAGTGTTTGAGCTATAAAATTTTGACAAGGAAAATTTGTTGGCGTTCGTTTCCGTTGGGTTTTTACCCTCGTTATTCTACTTTTTACATTCACCTCGTTAACGCAATTCTATACATTAGGTATTACATGCATAGAAAATCCAAGGTAAATCCGAATACACACCCTCACAGCTACAGTTTAATTATTTAATGATTTTTTATGAACTTTATATTTATTTATATCGTTATGAAGTTTCGTGAGTCATGCATTAACTTTGGAATGCTATTTGAATTGATCTGATTGTTTCCACCAATAATCTGTTGCAAACGAACTAATCAAACACAGTTTTTTAACCATATGTTATGCATCTGTTGGTTTGATAAATATAAAGAAGTAATCAAAGTAAATTAATAAATCTTATCACAGATAAATTATATAAATCATAAATATAATTATATGACATTTATATTTATAATATATGTTATATAATTAATAAATAATATATTATTTTCTATTATTTATAGATTATTTATTATATTTATATTTATATTATATGTTATATTGTATAATATATAAATTGATAAAATATATGTATATATGTTATATTTAATATTGTTCTAGGAAAATTCACTATCAGCAATTCACTACAGGAAAATTCACCACCAGCAATTCACTACTCATGACGGTGAATTAATCATCATGGTGAATTTTCCTATAGTGAATTTGTAGATGCCATTTAATATAATGTAAATTTATTTTCACAATAATAATATAATTATATTTATTATTATATATTATATTTAATATTAATTTTTTAAAAATATAAATAAATATAATTATACTTAATATAAAATTATTATAATAAATAGTTAATATATCTAAATATATAATATAATAAAATTATTATATATAAAAATAAAATTACTATAATTAATAATTAATATATTTTAATATAGTACAAATCAAATTAATATATAAAAAACTAATAGTTTAATTATCCTTGTTAGAGAAAGCAAGAGAGAAGAGGAAAATGAAAGAGAGAGATGGTGAGACAATTTTAATTATAATTTTGAAGGTAAATTTGTTATTTAAATTAAATATATTTATTTATTATTATATATGTTATTTTAAATGTATTTATTAATGTTGACTTTTCTTTATTTATTAGTAAATGATAGTTGGTAGAAAACACTTGGTCAAAAACTAGACTATCTTTTATCTCTCTCTCTCAGAGCTCTTTCCCTTTATATATATCTCTCACTATATCTCTATATCTCTATATTTATCTTTATCTCTATCTCTATGTTTATTTCTATCTCTATATCTCTCTCTCTCACTCACACACACACTCCCTATCTCTTTATCTATCTCTCTACCTCTTCCCTAGCTCTCTATCTCTCTCTCCCTCTCTCTATTACTTGTTCCTCTCACCTTCTTTATCTCTCAATCTTTCCCCCTCTATCTTTATCTTTCCCTCTCTCCCTATCCCTCTCTATCTATATCTCATTAAATCTATCTCTCTCTTATTCACTCCACTACTCTATATATCCCTCTCTATCCCTTTCTATGTATCACTTCCTATAACATTTTCTAAATGACCTACCAATTGGCTTCATGTATTACACAAATGTATACAAAAAATAGACGAAAATTTTCCCTAATTGACCTTCCACAACTCTCACTCCATCTCTCCTACTCTATATATCCCTCTTTACCCCTCTCTATATATCACTTCCTATAACATTTTCTAAATGACCTACCAATTGGCTTCATGTATTACACAAATGTATACAAAAAATAGACGAAAATTTTCCCAAATTGACCTTCCACAACTCTTCTTTTCTTCACTCGTGTTTAGATCCATGTAAATGGATGCATAGTTTATTTGAAGCCATCACTTCTTTTCTTGTACTTGGACATATTTTTACCTCTCTTGTATTCAACCTGGCTGACAAGAGAATGACATAATATATATATATATATATATATATATATATATATACAACGAATCAAACTAATAACACTACCATTTAAATATTTTATATATTATATTGATTTCATGATAACAAGAAAATATATGCAAGTGGTAAATTTTTCTAATAATTGGTTATGGGAGAGGGTCCTATAGTGGAGCACCCTAACTTCACATTTCTCAATTAGATAATATAAAATATTAGAAAAGGGCCCTATTGAGGGTTTTTAAAATATTATTAGATGCCACAATCTGAATGGGTTGTATGGATTGCAAATGGCAACTTGTTTTGTAATTGCATTGCATGGTGCTTATTTACGTCAAGATCTTAATAATGAACACATTTAGGTTTTATTAAAATCAAAATTATGGTCAAGACCTTAAAATGACAATTAACGTCAAGATCTTAATAATGAGCAAATTTAGGTTTTGACATTACACATAATTAATGTATAATGTATGTTCTATATAATAAATTTTTTTTTATAAATAATATGATTATACTATCTAATTATAATATATATTATTCTCTTTAACAAAAATATTGATAAAATTGAAATTACAGTGAAGATTTAAATTTTATTTTTTATATTTTTTCTTACTTTTTAAAAATAATATATATATAAAACCTTTATTAATATTAATCTATAATGATATAATATTTAATTAAAATTATCATTTTTAATTACTTTTATAATTTATTAACTAACTTTGTTATTTATCTTTTTTTTTTTTGATACGCACGATAGAAGTATTATATTAAAAAGGAAAAAGCTTACAAGCGTCTGCAACGCAGGAAAACCATCCACCATCACCAGTGGGCTAGAAGACAGCCCAACCACCCATTCAAAACCAAGAACCCCGAGCCCGAGCATGCAACAGTCCAAAAATATTAAACAGAAACGGGGATTAACAGACCGAACCACCCCCCCATATGAACAAGCAGTCAAAAAACCAAATATTACAGAAACGGTCGACAGAGATTTAGAACACGGATCCCCCTTACAAGAAACCATTGACCTCCGCAAAGCTAATAAAGCCCTCCAACCAGTCCAAACCCTCCGACGGCACCAACATTAATTTGCGCTTCAGGAACTCCACCGCCACGTCCGCGAGCTTCCGGTGGCGAGACAAAGCTGGCCCTTTAAGATCAAGGAGGAAGGGATACACCTTGACCGCTTCCTCCGAATGCCATAAGAGAGGCAAATCGGCCGGGCGCGGAATACCTTTGCCCAGAAGGGCCGCCTTCAAAGTATCTTCCAAACCACCGAGTAAATCCGCACGGAACAAACGCTCCATTAGTTCCCGCGCCACCTTCTTCGGGATTTCCAGGTCCAATAAGACTGCTAAAAAATGCGAGGAAATGTGAGCATTGTCTCTGGCATATTCCTTTCGATGCAAGTGATCATTACCCAGGACCATTTTAACCGCAACCAGTAAAACAGGATCATCCTCAATTAGAATTCGTTTCAGCCTTTGGTCTGAGATCTCCCTAAAAGCTATTTGACGCTCCGTAGCGACCAAAGAAACCGGCGTGTCCACACCGAAGCATTCCAGACCATCCAAGGAGATATGAATGGTGAACTTCAATTTTTTCGACCCCTCCATGGAAGCAGTTACACCCTGCAACACAGAAAAACAAAACCAAAATGCGAAAGCCAAGCACCAGAATGAATATAAAGGATCCAAATTTAGGCCCGTGAGAATCCGCTTGGCCATCGCACAAATGCCAAAATTATGGTAGGACAGACTTCACATCCTCGCAATGAAGGAGTGCTACGGCCGCAGTCCGAGCACCATTAACAATAATCACTTCAAGTGAAGTGAGTCGCCACCCGACTACCCTGAAGTCTTGTCGAGGGTTTCCGTATACGACGTGTCGCCAAACGACAGACTTAAATCAAAGCCCAACTAGCCAACTGACAAACATAAATGCTCTGCTTCGTATGAGCCGCCCTCATTAAGGTGGCCAACATTCCTTCTGCGAACTCAAACCCGAGAATGACATGGATATGTCACCTCAGCATCCTCTGCCTCCATCGCATAGCCATCTCACACCCTCGGGTTTAGGTGTCAAAGGAGAGGCTGGGGAGGGGCCCACCCATCCGCCCACTGAGCGCAGCTAGAGAAGACATTCTTTGAATCCTGGACCAGTAACCCCTAAATTAGATAAGAGATCTGCCTCCTTGTTGCCTTCCCTTAGTGTATGATTAAGCATTACTTGTTCAAAACCATCCATCAGCTCCACAGCCACTTCCAAAAACACACTTAATTTCCAGTTATGAATCTGTCTTGACCTCAAAGCATTTATGACTAATGAAGAGTCCCCTTCAATAACCAGCCTTTTAATTCCTAGTTCTTTACTGAATTTGAGGCCAATTATAAGAGCTTGAAACTCAGCCGCATTATTCGAGCCATCCACAAGAGGTTGAGCAATTTTGCCAAGAACCGCACCAGAGTTGGTTCTGATTATGCACCCTGCACCTGACGGACCGGGATTACCTTTTGAGGCTCCGTCAAAATTTAATTTGGTCCAGCCTGGATCAGGAGGAAGCCAATGTGTCATTTTGCGTTGTTCCGAAGAAGCTGCACTATCTGAATTAGCCACAGGAGGAGTCTTGATACCGAACCATTGTTTCAAAATCCAGGCGTCCCATTTAGTAAATTTAGATTTTCTCTTCTTCACCAGTAGTTGAGAGTTAAACAATTCAACGATGCAAGCCTCTATCTTGCACTGAAGCCTTGGAATTGATAATTCTTTATCCTGAAATAAGCGTCTATTACGTTCCTTCCAGACCTCCCACAGGAGAATGGAAGGACTCATTACCCATAAATCACCAAAGATGTCATTATGCTTAAAGCTTGGCCACGATATTAGACATTCAAGCAGCTTGTTTGGAAAAACAGTTGACCATTTCAGTTTAGTGCACAGCCATGTCCACATTTGATAAGTAAAATTACAACTTAAAAGTAGATGATTCACACTCTCCTCTGCTTCCTGGCACAAGGGGCACCTGGTTGGACCAAGATAACCCATCTTCAAAAACCGGTCCCCTGTCAATATTCGGCCTTGGGCAGCCGCCCAGGTGAATAGCCCTGCTTTCGGCATACAGACCTTATTCCAACACAAATTAATAGGAAGTTTTGCAGTAGAGTCCTGATAAGTTAACATGTTATATCCAACTTTGGTCGAATAAACTCCATTTGGAGCAGCATCCCAACGTATACTATCTGCCCCTTTTCTGACCCAGATTCTCCGTGCTTCCATGACGCGTTCAAAAAAATCCATTTCATGACTTCCCACATTTAAATTACGCACCGATTTCCACTTAACAAAACTACCCTCTGACACGTCTTCAAGAGCAAAGTAATCTCTGACTTTTAAACCCCAGGATTGTTTAGTCTGTTCCATTATATTTGAGAGTTCAGGCATGGCTGCTAAGACTGGGAACCCTTCCCATGAATCATCCCAGAATAAGGCCTCCTGCCCCTCCTTCACCTCCCATGTAATGAAATCTGTAATCAAATCTCTGCAACTTTTAATGAAATTCCAAATTCGTGACCCAGAAGGGAGAGTGTTTGCATAAAAAAAGGAATTTGGATCAGGTTCCAGATATTTTTCCCTGACGATCTTAACCCATTTAAGATCTGGCCTAGAGTGAATTTCCCAAGCCAATTTTGCCCCCAACGCTTTGTTTTGTTTTAAAACATTTCTTAGCCCAGAACCGTCATTTTCCTTCTTATCGCAAACCTTTTGCCAGTTAATGAGAGGGATTTTTTTTTGTTCAGAGCTGCCTTTCCAAAAGAAGTCTCTCATTACTTTATTTAGATCTTTGCTGGCACCTCCGTTTAGCTGGAGACAGGACATCAGATATATTGGCAAGGCTGAAATGACTGATTTCAGCAGAGTTAACCTCCCCGCCCAAGAAAGCCATCTATTCTTCCATGAAGAAATTCGATCTTTACATCTGTTCACTATTGAGCTCCATGCATTATTGTTTTTAATGCCTTTATCTAATGGGAGGCCCAGGTATTTGCAAGGCAGTTGCCCCATTTTGAACCCTAGAATCCTCAATATTAGCACCTCATTTGGACAAGTTGTATTGAAGAAGAAAACCTCTGATTTAGCCTTGCTAACTTCTTGACCTGAAGCCCTGGAAAATTCCTCAAGCAATAGTTTTAACCTTTGGGCCTCTTTTGCCGACGCTTCACCAAACAGCATTGTGTCATCTGCAAATTGTTGATGCGTAATATTGGGAAGGCTGCTGGTGACTTGTAGACCTTGTATCTCCCCTGACCGTTTTGCATTTTCAATCGATCTGCCTAGTGCTTCTATCATTATTATGAATAAAAATGGGGAAAGAGGATTGCCCTGTCTCAGCCCTCTTGAGGCAGAAAAGAAACCTTCCGGAGAACCATTTACCAATACTGAGAAACGCGGGCAAGCTACCCAACCAAAGATCCAATTCAACCACTCCTTCTGAAAACCAAAAGCCTCCATTACTTTAAAAAGAAATCTCCAGTTTACTCTGTCATATGCTTTTTTAATATCCAGCTTCAGCAGCATTCCTGCTTTTTTTAATTTTTGAGTTGAGTGAATGACTTCTTGGGCAATGATCACTCCATCAAGAATAGAACGCCCGGGAACAAAACCTGTCTGTTCTTCAGATATAATAGTGGGGAGAATTTTCTTTAGGCGGTTAGCTACAGCTTTAGCCAATATTTTGTATATCGTGTTGCAAAGCGATATTGGACGAAAGTCTTCCCATCTATCAGGTTTCTCTTTTTTTGGAATTAGAGCAATTAAGGTATTATTTGCTTCCTTTAGAACCCTGTTATTAAGTCTAGAATCTTCTATGGCTTCCCAAATATCTTTTCCAAGAAAGTGCCAACATTTCTGGAAGAAGCCAGCAGGGAACCCATCCGGTCCTGGAGCCTTCTCAGGCTGCATCTCAAAGATAGCCTCCTTAACTTCCATTTCAGAGAATTGTGCATTCAATATTTGCATTTGATTTTGTGAAACCAATTTCGGAATAGCTTGCAGAGAAGCCTTCTGCGCTAGCCAGTTTGAACCTTCCCAATCGTTAAGCAAGTTCTGAAAAAAAGAGACTGCCGAAGTTTTGATTTCCTCTACTTCTTCCAGCATTCTTCCATCCCCATCATGCAAACACGTGATTCTGTTGAATTCTCTACGAGCCTTTGTGGAGTTGTGAAAAAATTTTGAATTCCTATCCCCAGCTTCTAACCAAACTTCTCTGGATTTTTGACGCCAAAAAATTTCTTCTTTGGAGAGGATGTCATTTAGCTTTTTGGATAAAGCTTTTTCTTTCATGTAGCACTCTTCATTCATACCCTTCTTCATAATTTCATCAGTTAAGGAACTTAATTCTGCCTCCGTTTGCTCTTTCTCGCTAAAGATGTTTTTGAAACTCTCTTTATTCCACTGTTTGAGACGCTGCTTTAGATATTTTAACTTTGTGACTATATTAAAAAGACCTGAGCCACCTGGAGTGCATTCCTTCCACCATTGTTCAAGTAGCTCTAACAAATTAGGGTCCTTAAACCACATCATTTCAAATTTAAAGGGGCATCTGATCGGACCCATCTCACCAGTAATTTGCAGTTGCACTGGGAGATGATCCGACCCAGTGCCAAAATTTATCTTGCTTTCTAAAGAAAAGGGAAAGGAACCCAAGTTTCCTTTGAAGAAAAAGCGGTCTAATTTTTCCGCAATACTTCCAAACCCTTTCCTTCTGTTTGTCCAAGTGAAGAGGCCATTGCCTGTGGGAATCTCTAGAAGAGAATTTCTCTCCACAAAATCACAAAATTCTTTTTGAGACTGTAAAGTTTTTCCTATTCCTCCTAACTTATCCTCCTTCTTAAGAATGGCATTAAAATCCCCTCCTACAAAACTACATTCTTGGTGTAAATCTTGCAAAACAGCATCCAGCTCTTGCCAAACTACCTTTTTCTGAGTGCTCAACAGAGGGCCATATACATTTATTAAATTAAATTGAAGGTTCGAGGTTAAGCTTCTTACCTTGCACACCATCCAGTGCCTGCTAATCTTCAAAGCCTCCAGATAGATTGACTGAGGTTTCCAAATAATCAGTAAGCCTCCCGAGGCCCCTTCAGCTTCCGAACCAATCCATTTCCAGTATCTTAATTTCTTCTCAAATTTATCCAGATCCGACTTATCTAGTTTCGTTTCTTGAAAGAGACAAATTTCTACTTGACACACTTCAATGTGGCGCCTTATTAGGTTCCACTTATTAGGGGCATTTAAGCCCCTAACATTCCAGGTTAAGATTTTCATTGCTGTTCAGGAAGGGCTCCACCCTTCCCTACTTTTATCATAGAGTCTATTTTTTTTTTCCCATTAGCTTCCCCATCCATCTTTCTTTTCTCTTGATTAGGGATTCTACCCCTCTTTTTTTGTTCCCCACAGTCTGGAGTTAATTTGAGAATGTCTCTTCTGTGAATACCTAAATGAGATTTT
>VDFB02385219.1:0-123600 GCA_007258455.2 Sequoia sempervirens | reverse complement strand
TGAGCCCTAGTTATTCCGCATATGAGGAATGTGATGCATGTAAGATTGTAAGTTACTGAATCAATGATAATTCTTGTTTATTGTCAATCATTTATTGTGTTATCTTTCCCCTGTGTTGAACTCTAAGTTTCATGGTTGGACAATCCTTTCTGGACCCTCCATTTATGACTACACCAAGTGGTATCAGAGCAAGTTTGCAAGTACTAAGAAGGAATTCCTTGTGGTGAATAGATCATCAACTCAAGAGGTAGATTGCATGTGTTTTCAACTAAGCGTTGATAATGAGGCAGTTGAAACCCTTGTAGCTAGATCATCAAATTGTGGCAGTTGCACCAGATCCAAGGAGAGCACCTGCTATGGTGAATGTTGCTAGAAGAATGGATGAAATGATAGAGATGATGAGAGCAATGAGAGTTTGATTAGATTTTGTAGAAGAGGATAGGAGAGGTGTAAACCCTAGACATGTAGACAAAAGTGATGATGATGAATTAGATCATACTACAAATCAAAATGAAAAAACCCAAGATAAAGAAGAAGAAGATTCAAACCAAGTAAAGATGTTGAAAGCTATTTCCAAGATTGGTAAGAGGCCTAGAATCAAAATTCAAAATTACACGGGAAATTTAAACCTTGAGGAATTGATTGATTGGATCCATGATATGGAGGAATACTTTGAGCATGAAGAAATTGAAGATCCGAAAAGAGTGAGATTTGCAAAAAATAAGTTGAAAGGACATGCTGCTATATGGTGGAAATAAGTTCAATTGGAAAGAAATAAGAGGAAAAGAGAAAATCACAAAGTGGGATAGGATGGTGAAAAAGTTGAAAATCAATTCATACCTATAGATTATGAACTTGAACTATTAAAAGATTACAGAGCCCGAGGCAAAAAGAGAAGTCTATGAAAGAGTATACTGAGGAATCCTACAAGATGGTCATTAGAGTTGGACACAATGAAGCAAGCAAAGAGAAGGTTATGTAGTACATCAATGGATTGAGAACAAATATCCAAGAAGAACTGAGCCTAGTAAAGATGACAACAGTTGAAGAATCATATCAATTTGCACTGAATGTAGAAGAAAAGATGAACAAGAAGTTTGAACAAAGACAAAGGAGTGTAAGAAGAAGATTCCAGAGTCTAAGTGGATCACAATCTAGAGAGAGAAGACCCTATGTAGAGAAAAACAAGGATGGTAAACCCTACCACAATGAAGAGGCAGATAGTAATTCATACCATAGAGGAAGAGAGGACAAAAATTTCTACCGCAGTGATAGAGGAGGTCATAATTCCTATTGCAATGATAGATATAGGAGAGATGAAGGAAGATAGATAAGAAGATACCATTCAGAGGAACCCATTTCAATGTGGAGGTGAAGGACATAGAGGATTTGAATGTTGTCAAGGAAGTACCGGTAAGAGGACTAAGCATATTGGAAGAACAAATTGTGCGGATGAAGAACCTATTGGATCCCCTAATTCAGTTGGGAAACTAGAGAAGGGAAAATCTTTAGTAATGAGGAGAGCTTTGATGCATGAAGAAGTGACTAAGGAACAACCACAAAGGAAGAATTTGTTCAGAACAAGATGTAAATATGGAGGAAAGGTATGTAAAGTTATCATTGATAATGGTAGTACAAATAATCTAGTTTCAAAAGAGATGGTTACCAAGTTGAATTTGAAGAGTTTGAAACATCCAAAATCCCTATAAGATATCATGGATTCAGGATGAACATAAGATCTTGGTGAATGAGCAATGTTTGGTGAAATTTCATATAGGATCATATAATGATGAAGTGTTGTGTGATATTGTGCCTATGGATGCATGCCATTTACTATTATGAGGACCATGGCAATGTGATAGGAAAGCAATACATGATGGAAGAAGAAATACCTATAGTGTGACTTCAAATGGCAAGAGAATTAAATTGATAACTTTGGAGGAGGAGGATATGTGGCACTGCCAGACTATGTTTGGTAGATGGAAGGAAGTTTTTTGAAGGATTGAGGCATGAGAACATGTGTTTTTCATTTATTCCAAAGAAGTGCATTAGTCCACAAGTAGATAATTCTACGACAAATGAAGAAGTAGCAGACCTATTGACATAGTATGAAGATATCATATCGGAGAATGTACCAGATGGCTTACCACTAGTCTAGAGCATCATTCAACATATAGATCTAATACCTAGAGAAAGTTTTTCTAACAAAGTGACACATAGGATGACACATGTAGAAAATGTGGAGCTGAATAGACAAATACAAGAATTGTTGAGGAAGGGATTGATTAGAGAAAGCCTAAGCCCATGTGCAGTACCTACTGTACTGGCACCAAATAAATATGAAGAGTGAAGAATGTGTATAGACTCAAGAGAATTCAATAGGATCATAGTGAAGTATAGATTCCCATTGCCAAGAATGGATGACATCATGGACTATTTGAATGGAGAAAAGTATTTCACAAATATTGACCTAAAGAGTGGATGTCATCAAATCAGAATCAAAGAAGGAGATGAATAGAAGGCTACATTTAAGACTAATGAAGGATTGTATGAGTGGTTAGTGATGCATTTTGGATTGACCAATCCACCAAGCACTTTCATGAGATTGATGAATGAAGTACTAAAGAAAATTCTTTGGTAATTTTATTATTGTTTATCTAGATGATATTCTAATTTTTAGTAAGACCAAAGAAGAAGATTTGAGGTATATCATAAAAGTATTACTGAGGTTGAGAGAAGAGAAGTTACTGATAAACATCAAAAAGTGTAACTTTATGAAGATAGATTTGGTGTACTTTGGTTTTGTCATTTCTATGGAAGGATTAAAGATGGAACTTGAGAAGAATAGAGCAATTATTGAGTGGCCTACATCGGTGAACATTGGAAAAGTAATATCATTCCATGGATTGGCAAGTTTCTACCAAAAATCCATAAGGAGCTTTAGTAGCATCTGCACACCCATGAAAAAAACAATTAGAGGAGATAGAAAGGACTTTAAATGGACATCCAAAGCACACAATTTTTTTGAATTGCTAAAGAAAAAGGTAATAGAGTAGTTGGTGTTAACATTGCCCAATTTTGACAAAGTATTTCAAGTTGATTATGATGCTAGTGGAAATGCAATAGGAGCAATGTTAAGTCAAGAAAGGAGACTAGTAGCTTATTTCAATGAGAATTTGAATGATTCTAGAAGAATATATTTAGTTTATGATCATGAGTTTTATGCCATAATTCAAGCCTTGAAGAAGTGGAGACATTATTTGCTACCTAAGGAGTTTGTGTTACATATACTAATCATCAAGCCTTGCAATATTTGAACAATTAGAGTAAGTTGAACTAGAGACATATGAGATGGGTTGAATTCTTGTAGAGTTATACATTTGTGTTGAAGCATGGGAGTGGAAAGTCAAACAAAGTTGTGGATGCATTGAGAAGAAGGAAGAATTTGTTGATAGAAATGAGGATAAAAGTATTAAGTTTTTAAGAACTAAAACATACACGTATGAGGATGATCCAGATTTTGTTGAAGCTTGGACATCATGTAAAGAACCAGTAATAATAGATAAGATTCAATGGTTGGATTATTTCATTTAGGAAGACATGTTGTTTAAAGGAAATTATTTTTGTATTCTAAGGAGTTCAATGAGTGAGAATTTGATCAAGGAGAAGCATAGTGGAGGACCAGCAGGAAATTTTGGATTAGATAAGACAATAGCTTTGGTAAGTGAACACTATTTTTGGCCATAGATATATAAGGATGGTAGGAAGTATGTTCAAAGTTGCAAAATTTGTCAAGTAGCAAAAGGAAGTAGTCAAAATACTAGATTGTATAAACATTTGACAGTACTAGAGAGACCTTGGGAGGATATAAGCATGGATTTCATAATGGGATTACCAAGAACATAGAGAGGATATGATTCTATAATGGTAGTAGTGGACACATTTTATTCCTTGCAAGAAGACTAACGTTGATATGCATGTTGATGACTTATTTTTAAGGAGATTGTAAGATTGCAAGGATTACCGAGGAGCATAATTTTAGATAGGGACACCAAGTTCATTGGATACTTTTGGAGGACTTTGTGGAAGAATATGGAAACAGACCTAAAGATCAGTTCAACATATCGCCCACATGTAGATGGACAAACATAGGTAGTAAACAGGAGTTTGAGTAACTTATTAAGATGTTTGGTTGGAGATAAGGCAAGAAATTGAGACATAATTCTATCGCAAGAAGAGTTTGCATACAATAATTTAGTTAACTAAAGTATAAGGAAGACACCATTTGAGATTGTGACAATAGTACATCTTAGAGGAGTTGCAAAACTCAGGGACATCAATATGGAGGATAAGAGAAGTGCAAAAGTAGAATAATTTATAGGATTCGTGGAAACATTGCATAGTCAGGTCCAAAAACACTTGGAGGACATGAACAATAAGTACAAGGAGAAGACATATGAGAAAAGGATACATAAGAAATTTTCTATTGGGGATGAAGTTATGGTATACCTCAGGAAGGAAAGGTTTCCACAATAAGCAGAGGATGAGGAAGATTGGACCATGTAAGATTCTTAGGAACTTTTCAATTTAGGAAATGCATATGAAATGGAGTTATCAGAGGCACTTGGTATTTCACCTATTTTCAATGTTGCATACATTTATGATTACCATGAAGGATAGTCAAGTGAGAGTAACAAAGAAGTTGGATTGGAGGAGCAGTTACCACATCAACCATCAAAGCAAACTACGCAAATCTTGGATACCAGAATTGGGAAGAGCACTTGGAACAAGCAGTATAAGGAGTATTTGGTGAAGTGGAAAGGTATACCAGTAGAGGATTCACCATGGATTTCTCAAGTTGAGGTAGACTACTTGGGTTTTCCTTTAGCCCCTAGAAAGTGAGGGACTCACTTTTCTTCCAACCCTGGGTGTCTAATGTAGGACCATCCCTGGTTGTAAAGCAATCTTGTATCAACAAAAAACATTTATTTTCTTTTAGTTTAGTTTGTAGTATCTCAACAGCTTCTTCTATATTTTACCATTGTATCATTTCTCAACTCATGGAGAAAGATATTGGTTCCGCACATGGTCACAACATATCTAGATTTTAGGTGTTTTACATTCATTTGTAGAAAGTTACCACTCTAAAAATTCCATTGTTAATTCTCTGTCAAAATATTTAGGGCTGACTTGGCTCAGTTGGTTGTGCAAACCTTTTCCAAGATGTGCAGAGCTTAATGGAACATCATTCAGGCATTTTAGGTCCAAGGGGAACTTTCTTGGAGATCCAAAATTCATTTCATTTACCAATGGATTATTTTTTCATGTTTGAGGATGACCTACATGTTTGATCTTGCATTCAGTTTGTAAACCCTTGAGGTCGACACAGATAATAATTGATGTTGGAGATTCATATTTAAGATCATTTTTAATCCATTAAAAATCAGTTAGTAGTTAGGAAGTTCATAGATAGAAGATATTTCAAGTTGTCCTATTTGAACTGTAATAAGGCCTTGTACCAATTGTATTATTTGTAATATCCTTGTGGCAGGCCTGTGAGCCTTAGTTATTCTGCATAGGAGGCATATGATGCATGTAAGACTAGAAGTTACTGAATCAATGATAATTACTATTTATTGAGCATTTATTGTGTTGAACTCTAAGTTGCATGCTTGGAAAGTCCTTTTTGGACCCTCGATTTGTGACTACACCAATTATAATAATTAATAGTATGCTAAGCTCATTAGTTTAGGACAATTAATTAATTTAGTTTGAATTAAAATATAATTATCTATAATTAAATTATTTAAAATCTTAAATTGAAGGTCATGATTTAATTATCCGATCAAAATAGTTAACTAAATAATCAATTTAGTTAAATCACTCATCAAATCTGTTGACAAACCAATCGATTTGGAGCTAAGAGGATCACAAATTAATTAAAAAAACAAATAATTATCAAATTTTCAATCAAATGAGTCATCTCCCCCCATTTTGCAAATTGATTACCATCTCTCCCTACTACATCAACCAATCATGGATCCAATTCATGATCCAATTTTAAATCTCGGCAATTCAATTCCCTTTGAAATTTTCTATAGATTGAAGCTTAATCTTCCCTTTCACCATCCCAAATTGAGGAAGTAAATGTTATAGCACTAGGCAACAAACATGTCACAATTTTTTTGAGTGCATCTACTCTATCGATAATGCTAAATTGCATTAGTTTAGTATTTGTTATTTCATTCATATTATTTCAATGCAAATTATTGTTGTGCTCAATTGAAAGGTGAGAGATGTGATTTTATTTGGAGTTTGAATTATGTTTTTTTATTCCCCTTTTCCTTTTTTGTTTGATTTTGCCTCTCATAAATATAATTGGAAACTTATATAAAATATTTATAAAATAACTTGGCATAAAGTAAATGCACTCTAGCATGAGCATTACATCAATGCACACATCAACATTGACTTCATAGACATTATATTGTTTGCTTGATCTCATTTCTTCAATATTATATCATCAAGATAGACATTTAACTCTTTATCAAGGAAGTCCTAAACCTTCCATCTACACACCAAACCCATTGTATTTTTTAACACAACTCTAATATTAGACACAATTATCAAAAATAAAAGTAAAGGTCACATCACTAAAAAAAAAAATCTACAACCATAGAAAGAAAAAACCTTTATATTAGACAAGAGGTGTGACCCAATCTCACAATGGTTTTGATTTGAATCATAGTCCAATTCCACTATTTTAATTTTAATCATTGAT
Organism: Sequoia sempervirens; assembly: GCA_007258455.2. Classification (NCBI taxonomy): domain Eukaryota; kingdom Viridiplantae; phylum Streptophyta; class Pinopsida; order Cupressales; family Cupressaceae; genus Sequoia; species Sequoia sempervirens. Next base: position 116,819 of record VDFB02385219.1, on the reverse strand, counting down.
GGCCACATACTACGGAATCTTCATCATCAAGATCAATCTTATGTGAAGACATCAATCCTTCTCAGATTGAAGGACATGGCAGCAACTTAGTTTCGGATTTTCATTTGCAATGTGAGAATGTAATGTGGTTAAAGTTGGTAGAAGTTGGGTAATTTTTTGAAAAGTTGATCTCCACATGTATGTCACTCAAACTTCCCAGAATTTCACATTTTGGCCATAACTGAATATGATGAAAGACTTTTGGTTTTGGATGAAGTGCACAACCATAGTAGAAAGTGAGTTTTAATTGGAGGAATGAAAATAATTTGAATGCAATTTTTGGTGTTTCAATTACAGTCATTTATTATATCATAAGTTTCAGTTTGTGGGTGTAACATTTTGTCGGCAAGATGACATGTTACAATATTAGGAGGAAAGTTATTAGGAGGAAGTTTTTTTCTTTATTTGGTCATGTTTTGATGAAAAGGAGAAAAACAAATTTTGAAGGGATCAGAAATCTTTTACAACAAAATGCTCTTGAAATTAAAGATAACACATACTAACAATAGCCAACCAACAATTATTTAATCATGTTATTTAACAATTATTTTATTATTATTTTTAATTATATATTAATTTACAATAATCATAAAGTGAACTGTGGGAAATTATAGTTTTATCAATTGAGTAAGTATTGAAGTTGTCATCACTACATATGGTAATAAAATAGTTAATGTAGTCATATTTTTCTGCCACAATCTTATTTTTTGCATCCATTGAAATAACTAAATTACAAATATGAATAAGCATCAACAAAACATGATGTCTTCGTTGTCTCTATATTTTCTTCTTGTAGTGTGTGATGACTACATAATTTGAATATCTTCATTTCCTTCTTAATGATAAATCAATGAGCTTTGTGTATGTTTTGTACAAATCCATTACATGCCATGTGGATTTGTTTTGATCTTTATAATGTAGGTGTAAAATATATTTATGCGTGAGACATAAAAATATATTTTCTTTAGTAAATTATTTGATATGAAAATGATAATTAATATGGAGCATGGAGTATATGAAGATCACATGGTTTCTAAAATAATGGTGTAATTATAAAATTTCATGTACATTTATAATAATGATGATTATGATTTAAGTGGAGAGAGAATTCCATTGAGTTTTTGTATAATCATCTTATTTCCTTCCTTACCACAACACCAATGACACACATTAGTGGTCATCCTTGAAGTTGTTTGTATTGATTTTTTTCTTCACGATGTACTATGCCACCAATCACTTGATCCCACTTAAATATCTAAGTCATGATTATATGTGATAATAATATGAGAATATTTTACTATCACTTCAGATGCATAATCCTGACAAAGGGGGTAAAACCAAGCCCGTGGAAAATTGTAATAACTTGGATCCATGAGGTAATTTGTCAATCATCCACTTATTTTTGTGAAAATCTCATTTTAATTTGGTTGGAGAACTTACACATATCATCTTTGAGGACAACTCCTTAGTGATCTACATGATTAAAAAATAATGTGGAGTTGACCAAAACTGCAAGAGGTTAATGTGGAGGGACCCCATATCCACCTATAGGTCTAGATGGAACATTCCTAGGTTCTATGCATAAGGACTACTTTGTCATAGTTTGGTATTTTTTTAAGGATCTTAAGAGACTATGTCAGAATAGTGTAGCTTCGAGTGACTTGGGGAATGAAAGGATGCCTCCCCTAGAATTCACTTTACCAAGTAGATGTGTTTGAACAATAAATTTAGTCACACAACATGTAGAACACAAAATTTTCCCGTTTCCACATTTGCACTACTCTCAAATGATGCTTTTTATAAGAATGTATTTTTCATTGGCTTGGTGAAACAATATAGAGTTGACGAGAATTGAGAGAGGTTAATATGGAGGGATCCCATATCAACCTATAAGTCTAGAGGGAACATTCCTATATGCCATGAGCTTTGAGAACTACATCTTCATAGTTTGCAAACTTTTTTATCTTTGGACTCTTAAGAGACTACATCGAAATTATTTAGCTTAAAAGGATTAGTTGACTTGGTGAACAAATGAATGCCTCCCCCATCATTCACCTACCCACCCAAACATTTTGGCATAGCTGGTTTGGACACACAATGAATATAATGTATAGAACATAATATATACTTGTTTCCATATTTGCACTACCCTTAAACGATGTTTTTTGCAAGAATGCATTCATTCTTTGATTGGTCAAACAGTGTAGATTTGGCCAAAATTGAGAGAGGTTAATGTGGAGAGACCCCATATTCACCTATAGGTCTAGAAAAAAACATTCCTAGGTGTCATGAACTTTGAAATCTACTTCATGTTATAATTTGGTAATTTTTTTTCTCTTAGGGCCCTTAAGAGATTTTGTTGGAATAGTGTAGCACAGAAGGATCAGGTGACTTGAGGAATGAACACATGGCTCTACTAGAATTCCCAAACCAACTTAGATGTGGTGGTGTAGTTAGTTTAGCCCCACCACACACAAAACATAAGATATGCCTATTTTTGTATTTGCACTTCTCTCAAATGACATTTTTTTGCAAGAATGCATTTATTGTTGGTTTGGTAAAATGATGTGGAGTTGACCAGAATTGAAATAGGTTAATGTGGAGGGGCCCTATATCTACTTGTAGGTAAAAAAAATTTATAGGTGTCATGATCTCTAAGAACTGTTAGAAACCAAGATCAGACATGCAAACCAAAAAAGCCTTCCACAAAAGAGAAAAATAGAAAAAAGGTATCTAGAGCTTTGCATAAAGATGTGCAAATTGATATTATTCAGGAATTCAATAATTACAAGAGATGAGGCTTGCTTATAAAAGCAAGCATGCACAACCCTAATCTTATCTTGAGCAACAAGATAAGGATGAAATAATAACCTAGGAATTAAAATATTACCTAAGTAAACTTATGCAAGTGTAATTAAATATTAATTACACCAACACCCCCCATAAGTGCAACTTAGGGAGAAGTAGATTATTATGCAAATGATGCAAAGATGCAAAGATGCAAAGGATGGGTCTCGAAAACAAAGGCCTGATTAGATACCCATGTACAAATGCAATGAATGGGAAAGAGGAGAAAATCTAGTGAGACAAAACCCCCCTCAATGAGATGACCTACTACAAAGAAGTACTGGAAGAACACTGTGGAGTAACACTGGAACCAAAATCTAGCAAGCAAGGAAAGATACTTTTGTCTACAAGAAACCATATGAGAGTCACTGAAAGACTTGGGCGAAATCATAATAATGCAACAAAAGACCTGATGCCACAGAACATTGGAAAACTCACAAACTGGAACAACCCTGGAATCTATGAAGCAATAGTAGATGAAATGATTCCCTCCATGTAAGAGGGAATGATATGATGAAAGAATCTAGAAACCGTGTATCTTGATGTCGATGCCAAACTGAGACTAAAACTCTTCCATGGGAACAAGTACCATAAAGACTCTAGAACATTAACCATAAAAACATGGCCCTCAAACTGAGATGGATCTGAACCAATACGGATCAATAACCATAGGCTCCCAATCTGAACTATGAACCGATGTGAATCTAATATGTGTCAAGCTATGAGAAAGATGGGCCAAAAGAAACTATAGAAATAAGATACAACCCATGCAAGTTGTCATTAATAACAAGATGGAGATCAAAGTGAAACTACACTCTAATCAAATTATTATGCAAGAAATGTTGGAATTGTGAAACAAGCACAAAACCACGAGCCATAGGATCAAACAACAAACAAAACACCTTCCACACAAGAGATCTGGAAAACAATATGTGCAATTATCTTCAACAAGAAAAAGCTACAGAAGAGAGAAAACTTTCAAGAAGAAATGAAAGCTACAAATATTCTCCCATTCATAATTACAATGAGATCAAATCCTTATGAAAGGAGATCAAGAAACCCTAAAAGGGAAACCCTAGTGTGCACACTTAATAATTAATAAATAATTAATTATTAATGTGCCTAAGTTTAGCTTAAGTAACTAAAGTGATAAGTGACTTAATTAATTAACCAATATGATTAAATTAATTAAGTAAAATAACTTATTACTCTAACAAGAAACCCCCCTGATGGACCTGCAAAATAAAATTAGAGCAAAATCTGGAAAAACCACCTTCACCATTAGATCGGCGTCGGAATCTGAAGCAGGGAGGGGGTGACACAAAACCCTCTCTACTGATTTAATTTCAACACAAACACAAGTATGAAAGAAACTACAACATGAAAATTTCATTAAAATGGAAAATCTGCAATTACAAAATAATAAAGTCTCATTGAGACTATGGGCACCACATATGCCCTTTACAATATCATAGAATTCATTGAATTAAAATCTGCAACATTGCATAGAATTTATGTGCTTCTCAAGCACTACAACCAACCCACATGCACACTCTGTCACTCCTCAACAATGATTGCAAATAAATTATTGAAGCCTTCACCTTTGCTGCAATTTCTTCTTAGAGAAAAATCCACCTCAAATTATGAGTTTCCTCCTTTGAAAACTAACTTCAAAATGTAAATGAATTATCTTTTATTACCAACTTTCCAAATTTGCCAGAAAGAAATGAAATTCAATTTCCATTTCAAATTCAAAAATCATCTTTCCCAAAATTCCAAGGAGATAATTTTTAAATTGAAATTCCAAAAATCAAAAATCAAACTTCTCACTTGTGCAAGCAACCAGTCTCACACACACTTTATCGGCAGTTTCCAAAATTGAACTCACTCATCAAAGTTGCCAATTTGATTAGATGGGCACCCACTTTGATAGTCCCTATTTTTTAGGGATTTGTGGAAGTTGAGATTTTATTTTAAATTAAAATCTTAAAAATCTCCTTTAACTTGCAAAAATCCAAATTTTGAATTTTTGCACTTCCATTTCCTTTGCAACACCTGCTTTTTCGGAATAATCATTCAACATGAATTGTTAATGTAATTTAATTTAAAATTATATTATTACATTAATTACAAATATTTGTGGCAACCATTTATTGAAAACCAAACCAAATTAAAATAAAATAAATTTGGTTGATGCAAGATTGCACAAGCCCATGGATGCTCCTACATCAGAATCAGCTTTCCAATGGTATCTCGTTTAAACTATTTGATATGAGAATTATTTATATGTAAAATGAAGGATTTGACACTTATTATTTTCTTTCAAGTCTGACCTAGGAGGCAGCGGGGACCATAGTAGTAGGAATTTGACGAGAGGTTTTAAATGATATGAAGAAACTTCTAGTACAAGAAGTCACTATTGTAATTATTCTTCATGAGATTGATATTAAATGATCCATTGTTCTCCATTTTGAAATAGTCTTGGATATGCATTTTTCGACAACCATATAATTAAGAAGGTCTTAATCCAAAGGCATGAAATATACCCTAAAAATTTAACTTGGGAACCACCTCACTAGGTTCAACAATAATTTCCTTCCCTTTAGCTTTGAGGAAAAATACTTTTAGGGGAGAGGGGATGTTAAGAACCATTAGTCCTAACTCTTTTTTATTTTAATAAACGCTTTGAAAGAATATTATTTGTAAGTCACCTATTAAGCTATTTTGAATAATCCTATATGTTTGGGAAATAATAGTTAGTTTGATTAAAATTAGTATAAATATAGGTTGTAGGCTATTATTTTAGTACCTATGAATTATATTGTATTGAGCATTACTCAAAAGAGTCAATATTTTGACTAAAAAAGCATACGATGAAAGGAGTCATCCTATACTAATTATATCACCACATATCTTTTTCATGGAAAATAACAACTAAGAATGAAGTATTAGATTGCTTCAAGATGATAAAATTAGTACTCAAGGTGTAATTTCTACATGGAATTTGAAGTTATTTAATATAAAATTTTCACTTTTTGGAATGATCATTTTTCTCCTAGGAAAAAATTATATATATGCTTTAAGAAAAACACAATGATCTTTCAAAATGATGAATATCATGCTATCATCCTATGAATCATCTTTTGTTTAAATGGTACATATTGATGTATTTCCGTATTTTCATTTAGAATGTCTAAAATGTTGTGGACTGAGAGTTATCTCCGACAAGGATGTGATTAGTTGGTAAAAGTTGATCCGCAACTACCCAGATGACCAGATTTTGATGAAAGACTTTGGATTTTGATGGTGGCCGCTTGCTTGTGAAATGCAGAATCACGGTAGAAAATGAGTAGTACGGGGGGTTTTCATTGGAGGAATGAGAAGAATTTGAATACAGTTTTTGGTTTTTGAATTACAACCATTTATTATATCATATAAGTTGTAACAGTTATGTCGGTAAGATAACATGCAACAATGTTACGAGGAGGAAAGTTATGTGAGGTGTAACAGTAATGGTTTTGTCAATCGAGTGGACATTGAGGTTGTCATAATGAAATAGTCAATGCAGTCATATTTTGGTGCCACAACAATTGAGGAATGTTTAAGTGTCAATAGAATATTGTGTCTTCGTTGTTTTTTATACAATTTGTGTATCTTCATTATCTTCTTAATGACAGTTCAAAGAATTTTGTGTATCTTTTGTACAAATCTATTATATGCAGTGTGGATTTGTTTTGATCTCTATATTATAATTGGAATTTGTTTATTATGAGTGAGACATATAAATAATACATCATCTTTAGTAAACTATTTGATATGAGAATGATCATTAAAATGTAGTGTGAAGTATATGAAGATCACAAATTTATTGAAGTAATGATGCAATTATATAAATTGATGTATCTTTACAATATTGATGATTATGAAATGAATGGAGAGAGCAATCCACTAAGTTTTTGTATGATCATCCTCGATCCTTCCTTATCACAACACCAGAAGCACATGTTAATGGTTTTCCTTGAGGTTGTTTGTATTAAGAAACTTCTGATGCACTATGCCATCAACCACTTGACCCCACTCAAGTATATGAGCCATGATTACATGTGATAATAATACAAGAATACTTCATAATCACTTTAGATGCATAATCATAACCAGAAGAGTAAAAATCAAACCTTGAAAAATTATAATAATCTAGATCGATGAGGTAATTTATTAGGCATCCACTTATTTTGTGTGAAAATCCTATTTTAAGTTGGTTGGGAACCTACACATTTCATCTTCTAGGACAACTCCATAGCGATCTACATGATTATCTAGAGGATACTTTGCAAATTATATATTGCTTATTACTCCTATGGAACACAAATTTAAAATCTTTTTTTTTTTTTTTGCAGTCCATTGTTCTAGCATAATATGCAATAAAATAATATCTATACAATATGCACATGTTTCATGAATAGTGAAGGGAGATTTGTCCCAAGGCTTCTAACATGACTCCTCAAATGTATAATGGTTACACCCTAAAAAGGAATATGCCTCCTATTTTAAGCATGACCATCTAGTGGCTAGTAAAATATGTAAGAATATGAATTGTAAATTTAAAGGCCTAGGGGCACATAAACAAGAAATCCTAGAAACTTTCCACTTTCTTGAGAGTACAAATAAGTTGGGATTAGGATAAATATACCTTAGTTGGATATTGTTGATGAAGCTTCATCCAATACTAATTATATTAAAATCATTGCTTTTCATGACCCTTATGAAGATATTTACAATACCAACCTCTTTATAGATAATTATAAATGTTTTTACCATGATCCTTGATTTGCATCTTGACTTCATTGATTGGAAGCAACATGTCCACATACCTTTATATGAGGTCCAAAATGATCAGGTTCTTGAACCACTCTGTACCAAAGGTTATATTCCTTTAGGCGACCATACAAATGGCTTTAAACTTGATCTTCATAATTCAACATCTTTTGGGGAGCAAATGAAGTCCTTTTCTCCACATAATAAAAAATATATATAATAAAGAAGAAATCAAAATTTGAAGTACCCATTAAGGATAAATAATTTATCATTTGATGAGCAACTCCACATTCCCCTTAATCCACAAAGATTACAAGATGGATCAACTCTCTTATTATAAGATCCCATTGAAATAAAACTAGGAGCTAACTAAGATCAAAAGTTAACACAAATTTCTATTATCATGAACTCAAAAGAACAATAGGTTCACAAGAATATAGATATGGTATGTGACATGGTTGGTCCTACTTCCTCCCAGTAGCATGATATTCATACTTACCTCACTACCCAAAATATCTCACCTAACTTATCCCATAACCAAAAATGCCTATTCATCCAACTTGATACTACCCACTTCATGCTTATTAGTGGTACACTCTATCATGGGGGTTATGATGGTGCATTATTGTGATGCCCTAACTTGGATGAAGTTAATTCAACACTTGAAGAAGTCCATGATGGTACTTGTGGAACTCATAATAACAATATCACCCTTATGTATAAATTACTCAAGAATATATAAGTTACCATATGACTAGGAGTTGGATGAACCCATGACCTACCATCTTTGTCTATAAAAAGATTAAAAAATTAATAGAAAAAAGACAATCCAAAAAAACATAAAGATAAAAAATCACCCTCTAGTGCAAAAAATTATACAATGCCTTGGGTAGTCACCATTATGAAAACTTATTCACAAGGATCATGTTTGATAACCAAAAAATTAAAAATATAAATTGTGAAGAGAAAAAATTATCCTTTGGAAAAAACTATTTTATGGGACCTCAAGAAAGCATCACGATGAAAAATTGTTCACAAGCATCATGTATGATATTCCATAGACCTCTTGTCTATAAGTACTTTTCATAACTAGGGTATCAAGTTTATCAATTCATCCACTTACAAAATCATTACACATGGACCCTTATGCAACATACATGACTATACCTTGATCAGTGTTTCAAAAGAATCATCGGAAATTAAACCTATCTCTATTATGTCAATATGATCTACACTTTTCACACCAATTTCCTTTGGCCCTTCAAATCAAAAGTTAATTTTATTTTATTTTGATAATAGGCCTTAACATGTCACACTCTTGATATCAAAGAAAATAAAAATGCTAACACATTGGTCCCACTATATTCCTCTCATTGGATGACCCAACTATTGCTATGAATATCATGGAAACTAAGGATGATAGACAATTTGGTTGTTTTCATTTTATCATGTTTGGTTTGGTTCACATGATATACTTTCATAAGGACATCATAATTCCTTATAGTATGATTGTATCTTGTGGTTATGCTCATTGGGCTATTTGGGTCTTCTATTTAATTTTTTCTTTATCATTTCTTTTATTTTTTAAATTATTGCTTTGAGTTATTCCTTTACGCATATGGTGCATCATCATCATGATCCCTTATATCATGCTACATAATACATATACAAAATAAAAATATTTCTTGAACACATAAATATATTCATAGATTCTCAACATATATTTGAGCTCAAATACTTCAGAAAGATATTATAATCATCCATAGCCATCTCCATCATCCTAAATTTCAATCCAATTGGATCATATACCACTCATTGTCCTATCCTCATATTTCATCCCACCTCATTCTTACCATGTCTCTCATATCTACCATCCACTCATTTCTTTTCATTATCCTTACTATCCTCCTCCTAGTCTACATCTCTACATCATCCTAATTCTCTTCATATTCTTTCCAAAATTCTTATTATCTTTAACCATCTTGCTCAATCATTTATTCCATTCTTCTCATCATATCTATTAACCTCCTTTCATCCATTCCATAAATTTTAATATTATTTCATTTATTTCGAGAGCACACTTGTGTTCTTTTAACCTAGTTGTCCTCTAGAGGGGACATCATTGTTGCAAAGTGTGTGCCCTTGGTCTCCTTGTGTTGTACAACATACTTCTTGGGTTTGTGACATGACTTAACCATCTCCCATGGGTTCATTAACTTTGTTGGTTGTATCAGGCATTAATAGGTCAATCAGGTCAATCTTTTGGTGCATCAATAACCATTTGTGCAACAATAACCGTTTGTGCAACAATTGGTATCAGACCCTAGGTCACAAGTTCTAACCCCTCGATTGCGCTGGGGGGATTGTTGCAAGGTGTGCACCCTTGGTCTCCTTATTTTGTGCAGCATAGTGCTTGGGTTTGTGACATGGCTTAATTGCCTCTCGTGGATTCATTAACTCTAGCGGTTATATTGGGCATTACTAGGTCGATCCTGGGTCAATCTTTTGGTGTAGTGATAACCATCTGTGCAACAATAAACATTTCATCATTTGGTTTAATCCCAAAAATCAATTCAACTTTTTGAATCCAAAATATTTCAAAGCATTGAAGCATCCTTCAAATCCAATCATTTAATCATTTAAAATCAATTTGATCAATCCAACAAAGGGGCCTTTAGCCTTTGATGCTTGACACATTATCTCTCATTAATGTTGACAAACCCTAGATGTCCATTATTTATTTGAAATGACCTTGCTTCTTCTAGTCACAACACCATTTTAAAGGAGAAAAATATAGTCATTGAAATCATGTATACTCTAATTTCTACAATATCATCTCATGTTATCATTTAACACACTTATCATCTCTTAATCCATTATAATAATTAATATTATCCTAAGTTCATTACTTTAGGATAATTAATTAATTTAATTTGAATTAAAATATGATTATCCATTTCCAATAGTGGCATAGTGTGATGGTTAAGTTTTTGTGTTGTCATTCTTGCCATCAAGGTTCAAACCCCATTGGGGTGTAATTACTGAGAATTTATATTAGGGATGAGGCCCCCCATTTGTAACCTCACCAGTTCATAGCTCTGAATCAAAAGCATTTACCCCTCTTAATATATTTTTTTTTTGTAATCATCCACAATTAAATTAATTTGAATCCTAAATTACAGCCCATAAGTTCATTATCCAATCAAAATAGTTAACTAAATAATCAATTTGTTGACAAGCCAATCGATTTGGCTAATTGAGGAACACAAATTAATTTTAAAAATTTAAATAATTATTAATTTACCAATCAAATGAGTCATCTCCACCCATTTTACAAATTAATTTAGTTAACTCACTCATCAAATTTGTTGACAAGCCAATCGATTTGGCTAATTGAGGATCACAAATTAATTAAAAAAATTCAAATAATTATTAATTTACCAATCAAATGAGTCATCTCCACCCATTTTACAAATTGATTTTCATCTCTCCCTATTACATCAACCAATTGTGGATCCATCTCATGATCCAAAATTAAATATCCACCATTCAATTCTTGAAGCTTAATCTTCATTTTCACCATCCCAAATTGAGCAAGTAGATGGTATAACACTGGGCAACAAACATCATATTTTTTCTATGCATTTACTCTATTGACAATGCTAGTTTGCATTAGTTTAGCTTTTGTTATTTCATTCATTTCATTTCAATACAAATTATTGTTGCGCTCAATCGAAAGGTGAGAGATGTGATTTTATTTGGAGTTTGAATTATGCTATTTTATTCTCCTTTTTCTTTTTTGTTTGATTTGGCCTCTCATAGATATAATTGGAAACTTATATCAAATAATTATAAAATGACTTGGCAGAAAGTAAACACACTCTAGCATGAACATTACATCAATGCATACATCGACACTAACCTCATAGACATTTTATTTTTTGCTTGACATCTCTTCAATATTATATCACCAACACAGATATTTAACTCATTATTAAAAAAGTCCTAAACCTTCCTCCTAAAGTAGAGGTCGCATCACTAAAAAAGAATCCACAAAAAGAAGACATGACCATGGAAAGAAAAAACATTTATATTAGACCATAGGTGTGAACCAATCTCACAATGGTTTTGATTCATTACACCGAGAGGCATCTAAGTGGCATCCAACAATCTGTGTAAAGTTTTTGAAGTTGCATTTAAAATGGCATGTAGGTGGAAGTCATGTGCAACTACAGTAAATTTGATGAAACAAAAAGAACAAATAAATATATAAATAATATTTTTTATCGCAAAAAGAAATCAAAGATTTGATCACAAAAATAAATCAATTGAAAAAGAAAATTAGAGAATGGTGTATTATATATATATATATATATATATATTAATATTTAATATATATATGCTAGTCATAGCCCAATTCCATACTTTTATTAGATTACAATATATTTTGTTTCCTCCTTGTTTTATTCCCTTATAGAAAATTTTGAACATTTATTTAAAGTAGAGGCATTTATGGAAAAAATTGTATCTATGCTTTTCTCCTCTTCAAAAGTGCACTTCAGCTGCATTGTGACACATTTGTTCCTCTATCCTATCTTAATTTCTTCCTTCCTTTGGGATGCCTTTTTAAATGCTTTGTTTTCTTGCTTGTTCAACCAATTATCTTGACTTATCTATTTTATTTTGGGTTTTACCCACCAATGGAGTTTTTTTTTCGTTCAATCTCTTTTTTCCCTTGTACATCTGCAAGTCATACTTTAAGGGCCTAAAGAACATGCTATAATAATTAATCTTCTAATGGCTTCAGCCACAGTCTGTGTTAGCTGAATTTCCACTAAAGAAATTATAAGAAATTATAATCAATGTTTTCTTAAGAAGAGAATACAATTTTCCTAAAATCTACAATTTTCATAGGTTTTTTTTACAAATAAAGAGAAGTAGTTGTATTGCTATTTTAATTTGAGTTGTTCGAGAGAAACTGCACTAATAGTTTTATCTTTAATATCCTTGGTTCTATGTATAACTTTGTCTATATAGGTTGCAGATGATGAAATGTGCAAGGTGCTTGCACATTTGCTCAAGTTTTAGACCATTACATTCAAGGATGAATATGTGAATTGTTCTATTTGTTAAATTCACCTGTTACATCATGGAATTTTAAGGATAATATTAGATTTAATCTTTCAAATTGAAGGATTGCTCATCCATCTATCATTAGCTTATGGGGTTTAAAGGGCGAATGTTGTTTTCTATGTATGGTATTAATTTTTTCAAATTTATGCTATTTCTTTTTTCTACAGAATATACTATTTATATGTATGGTATTTGCTTAACCGACTTATGGTGTTTAACTGGAATTTTTTAATAGCATTTCCGGTGTGATTATTAGATACATCTTAAGTTACCTATGCAGTCTAATTCACAAGACTTCCAAAATTAGAGTTGGCATATTCATCTTACTTTAATTGTTGTATAGTTGAGAGAGAAAGATAGTTTCTTAAGCAATTTTTGATCAAATGGTACTAGGATTTTTTTTTACTATAGCTTCCTTAAGGGCTGAAGAGGGATGGTAAAGCATTTTTTAATTCTCACTTTAGGTAAAATTTGGAAATTTAAATAAGGAATTTTTTTTTTTTAAATTAGGAAATTAAAATGCTATTTTAAATGTTTGTAATCAAAAAGGTCAAAAAATTGTTTGCATTTTATTTATTTCATGTGCTGTTTACAAAAATTCAAATACAGTCATATAATTATTCGGCGTAACCCATTGCACACCTAAAGTGCAATTGCTAGTATATATTAATATTTAATATATATATGCTAGTCATAGCCCAATTCCATACTTTTAATTTTAATAATTGATGGCCACATACTACCAAATCTTCATCATCAAAATCAACAAAATAATTAAAAAAACTAAATATTTCCAACCCATTCTAATTTACTATTTATATTTATGAATATCAATTCTAAAAAATAACTTAGATCAATTAGAATTAACTAAGGAATCCTGTGCCACCCCTGCAAGGCAAGACGTCCATTGAGGGACGTTTGCCCCCCGCCCCATGTTCCCAAGGACCAATTTTACAGGGAAGGATAGCCTGCTTTGGGAGGGGGCCGCGTTCCAGTAGACCAGTAGACTGCAATCAAAATAGAAATTTATTACTTGGCTAATTTGAATGTTTAATCAGAAATAATTATTACTAAGTGGAATGACATTTAATTCCGTGAGCTTGGCAAAGTTTGAATGGTAGACGAGGAGATCATTCCACGTAGAGTAGAATGCTTAATTTCTACAACACAGACAGTTGAAAAATATAAATGTCTTGCTGGAAAAAAGTGAAAGAAATTGAGATGCACGAATATTATGACATGTTACTATTTGATATGAAAATGATAATTAAAATGGAGCATGGAGTATATAAAGATCACATGGTTTTTAAAATAATGGTGTAGTTATAAAATTTCCTGTACATTTATAATAATGATGATTATGATTTGAGTGGAGAGAAGTTCATTGAGTTTTGTATGATCATTTTATGTCCTTCCTTACCACAATACTAATGACACGTACGTTAATGGTCATCCTTGAAGTTGTTTGTATTAAAGATTTTTTTGGTGATGCACTATGCCACCAATCACTTGATCCCACTTAAATGTCTGAGTCATGATTACTTTGTGATAATAATATGAGAATATTTTACTCATTTTAGATGCGTAATCTTGACAAAGGGTGTAAAACTAATCCCTTGAAAAATTGTAATAATTTGGATCCATGAGGTAATTTGTCAATCATCCACTTATTTTTGTGAAGATCCCATTTTAATTTGGTTGGAGAACCTACACATATCATCTTCAAAGACAAATCACTAGTGATCTACATGATTAGAAAATAATGTGGAGCTACCCAAAACTAACAGAGGATAATGTGGAGGGACCCATATCCACCTGTAGGTCTAGATTGAGGTTCCATGCACTCTAACAACTACTCTATCATAGTTTGGAATTTTTTTTCTCTTAAGGCTCTTAAGAGACTGCATTAGAGTAGTGTAGCTTGAAAGGATCAGGGGATTGTAATGATGTGAATTTGCACCATTTGCAAATTCCCCATTTATGTACCCCTTACCTTAGAAAACATGATCTTGATGATGTATTTTTTGCATTCGCTTCCATTTTCTATCCACTTAGCAGCTCATTTGTGTGTCGGTGGGGGAATTTATGTCGAAGACACTAGCGCAATGCGTGGACGTCCATGCGGTGCGCTTCTGTCCTAACAGGATTCCTATCTCTAGAATCTGCAAAAGCATTATACTCCTCCATTGGATGTGAAGTGTAATGTTTGTTTCTCTTTTTCCTAACTTCAAATGGGCTTCTTGTCTACTTTGATTCAAATGGCCTATTCTTCCATTCAATCCATCTTCTTCAATTTGGGACACACTTCTTGACAATTTTATTGATCAAACTACTCACTTTTAGCTCCTTTATGTTTCACCACCTTCATTGTAGCTGCAAGTTGTTGCTTTATTGGATCCTCCTCTTCATTGTTGTGGCAACACTGGCCTTGGAGAGCTTGCAAGCTCACATCTTCCTCCATTTTCCTTGAGAGCATGTGATTGAGAAGGTGATATCCATTCATTTTCGTTTCCTCTTGCATCATCTACTTGCGTAGTAGTATATTGTGTTTTGTGTCATTGCTTGGTATTTCCATTCCTATAGCTTCTTTATCATCTTTCTACAATCATTGCTATTTGGTTGTCCATGGAGATGGAAACACCAAAGCGAGGGACTAACTAAGGCAGTCCTCTAAACATACCCCCAACATTTTCCCATTTTGGTGTTTGTAGGTTGTTTGTTAAGTGAAGCTCTTGAAGGCATCAACTTGCGGGTTTGAAGGTACATTCCTACCACCTTTCTCTCATCAAATTCTAGTTTAGTAAATTGTTAAACAATTCATCTTGTTATTCCTGTTATTTTTGCATTTTCTATCTCTATTGTAGCATAAAACTCTATTAATCAAGCAGTTAGTAGGTTCTCTAGTGTTTTGTACTGTACTTTACTTTTTTTTGTACGAACGCCAGGGCATCCCTGAGACCCCAACGCGTCGTGCTAGAGTTTGTGTCTCGCACTGTAGTCCCCTAGCAATAAGTTGTCTGAGTGATAGTCTGAACCTGGAAAATTGGCTCTCCTGATCCCTTGAAATATTCGGGTTAGCAAAAGGAAAGTGACAAACCAGTTGTCCTTCCCTTTTCAGCCCTTGAAACCTTAAACCTTTCCAATCCATTCATCTAGCTTGAGGTAGATCAAGGTAACCTGTTGTTCTAGACTCTAAGTCCTAATAATGTAACTTGGGAAGAACTTCACTAGGTTCACCAATAGTTTCCTTCCATTTAGCTTTGAGGAAAATATTTTAGGGAGCAGGGGATGTTAAAAACCCTTAGTCCTAACTCTTTTTTATTTTAATAAAGGCTTTGAATGAATATTCTTTGTAAGTCACCTGTTAAGCAATTTTGAATAATCCTATATGCTTGGGAAATAATAATTAGTTTGATTTAAATTAGTATAAATGTAGGTCAAAGACCATTGTTTTAGTACCTATGAATTATATTGTATTGAGCATTACGCAAAAGAGTCAATATTTTGACTAAAAAGGTATATACAATGAAATGAGTCATCTTGTACTAATTATATCACCAAATATCTTTTTCATGGAAAATAATAACTAAGAAATAAGTATTGGATTGCTTCAGGATGATAAAATTGGTACTCAATGTGTAATTTCTACATAGAATTTGAAGTTATGTAAATGGTTGATGCCAATATAAACCTTGCACTATTGGGATGATCATTTTTCTCTAAGGAAAAAAATATATATGCTTTAAGAAAAACACAATTTGAGCTTTGAAAATGTTGAATATCATGTAATCATCTTATGAGTCATCTTTTGTTGAAATGGTGCATATTGATGTATATCAAGGAGAAAAAGATGGAGGATTTATAGTGTGGAGACTTTGGTCACTTGTTTTCTTCTTCATGGTTATGTGTTTTGGGTTAACAATTGGGTTTTAATGAAGTGAATTAGCACTACGATGTGTAGCAAATGAACTATGTTGAGAAGGTGGCATGAAAAAAACGTATAAAGTTAAAGATAACATACCTTAAACTTCAAGATTCAAATTCACCAATTGCACAATGTTGTCTAGTTCATTTTTTGATTCACACTACCAATTTTCTTGGTATCATTTGTTCAATTATATATGAATCTAATAGAATTATTACAAAATATGAAAACAACAATTGTATATTATTAAATTCAAACAAAAAACATGATAATTATCATTCCAACACTAGGAATGTAAAATTATTAATTCATAGAATCAAATTCATTCTAAGAACGTGCAATTTAGCTCTTCTATATTGACAAAACAAAAAGGTAGTGGAATTGTTAAAAAATGATTGATATTTTTACAACACCATGAAAAGTGTGTTTCTATGTTGGATAAAGCACATATTATAAAGAAAAATAAAGCATGTGGGCCTCGAATCACGGGATCCCCATACCTTATTACCATCTTTTATAATACTAAAAAATATGTGTGTTATAACTTGCTTTTAGAATTCCAATAGAGAGAGAGTGGGAGAGTTGGAGTTAGAAAGAGAGATATCTAGAGGTATAGGGGGAGAGAGAGAGAGAGAGGTAGAGAGAGATAAATAAATAGAGGGAGAGATATAAATATATATCTAGAGGGATAAGGAGAGAGATGTTAGATAGAGTGAAGTAGAGAGGAAAGGAGGGAGGGAGGATATATATATATGGAGATATAGACAAATAGAGAGGGATAAGATATGTAGAGAGATAGGGAGATAGATGTAGCAAAAGATACAGATATAGAGAGATACTTGGAGATAGAGATGAAGAGGTAGGTATCATTTTTCTTCACACAAACGTGAGCACATTATAACACTAGCATGTTATAACACGCTCGTGTTTTTATTTGGTTTGTGTATTGCCAACCAGGTTAGGGTTGGATTTTCCTTGGGCATCCAACCCAAAGGGTTGGACTTACATATCAATGTCCAAAGGCATGTTTTTTTGTAAATTCTAAAAAATGACACAATCTCGAGTGTGCTCTCCATCAAGTTTATTTGTCTTTCAATGTAAAGTTAAAAAATGACACATTAGTGTTGAGCTCTCTCTTATCTTTCTAACCATGTATTTTTTCTACGTTTCAAATATGTTAAAGTTTTGATCTTTATTTTTTTTATTTTTTTTTCTAGGTAAGGGTAGCTATGTTGCATATATTAACTTAAAATAGAGATTTACATCTTTTTAAAAAATGATCATATACGGTCTTAGCTTCTTTCTATACTACTGCTCAAGGGTTACATAGACCTAAGCATAACATTTCTTTTACTATGATAGCTTAAGTACATAATCAAACTACCACACGATACTTGTATATTCCACCTTCCATCATCATACCATTGAACTCTTCCAACCACTCCAAATTAAACACAGGCTCCAAATTGTTTACCTTTTTCAAGTATTGAAATCATTTCTTTGCCAGTGCCCAGTGTTGCATTAAGGTTTGAGTGTGGAAGTTCCCCAAGAAAGATAACCATTTCACCACTATAACTTCTTCCAGGTCACCTTTGTTATGTCTCTTGGTCTTGGCATCCCAACGCCATATTTGGCCACCTTTAACACGTCCTCCAAACCTTGCAGGTATTTTTTCTTGAAGAGGACCAGAAAGAGTTCCCGGATGATATGGTTGGGTTCTCCTAAGTCTAGGAGAGAAGTGACAAAATGAGAAGAGATATTTGTGTTGAATCTGTAGCTACTATCATCAACTAAGAAGTCTAGCCCTAGAACCCATTTGATTGCCTTCCTTGTCCTCCCACCATTTTCCTTTAAAATGACTTTCAACCTCTGTTTTGACACTTCACCCAAAAATTCCATCTACTTGTTGTGACTAGTGATATGTATTGGAGTATCATCCCTTCACACTCACTTACATCCTAAGGGCTCAATAGAATGCCCATCCTTCTATTTTGGGTGTGACTGAAATAAATTCATGAGCTACTCCCTCGCACGGGTCGTGGGAGAAAAATCCTTTTCTATTCTCTCACAACCTGCCATGATAATTAATTCATATGAGATCTACAACAAATCTGCCACCTTTTAAATCAATGTACTTTTGCACGACACTGTCTATAGCGGCGACAATTTGCACTGATGGGAACGATGGGCATGCATGGATACCCTTCATTGTTTCTCTCGCCCCGTACCAACACTGTCCATGCAACACTGCCAACTCTGTCTGTGTCAGGAGTGGAGTAAAACATAACATAATACTCTATCTTTATTTTTTTTATTAAATATTTTATATTTATTTTATGTTTTTCAGTCAAAACTTTCAATATGTAACTATAATTTTAAAATTATAAAAAATATTTAAAATGTTAATAAAATTTTATTTTAAAGTAAAATATATATAAATACATAGTATAAAAGTATTTAAATTTTCAAAAAAAAATTATTAAATTAATTTATATATTAAATTTTGATATTTTTAATATAAATTAATACTATAAATTTTAATAAAAAATAAGTTTTTATTTTTAATTTTTATATTTTATTATGAAATATTTAAGATAAAATAAGATAGAAAGTAAAAATATTTAAATTTAATATAAAATATTAAAATCTTGTATATACTATTTCTATTAATTTAATTTAAATATTCAGATGTTAATGTGTTTAATATACTTTGATATTTTAAATTTTGATTTAAAAATAATAATTTCTAAATTTTTAATTTGAAAGACAATAAATCAACAAAGAATGTATTTAACAATGTCATAATTAATTAACTCATTGCAATAATATTAATATGTAAACACTTGAATAAATATAATAGTTTAATATTGTCATCTATTTAGATGGATGTGTTTAAGATAGCCATAATATTAAATTTTGAGATGTTGATGTATTTAAAATAACTATAATATATTATTAAGAGCTTGTGAAATAAACTAGAATACATATATTAATTAATAATATATATAAAATACACGGAGAGTTATCACAAATTATTTCTTTTTATTTTTTTATGTTAGAATGCTATTTAAATTAGTACATGTATAGATATATGTTATAAAATAATTCCTTATTTCAATTATTTTCAAATTTATAACCCAAAACCTAATTGAACCCTAAAACTTCACCTTAATTATAATCACAAGTTCTATCTTAGAATCCTAACTCTAACCCTTACCCTAGTTGAGTTGTAACCCTAACCTTAATTTAATTCTAACCCCAAGCTTTATCTAAGAACCATAACCCTTTGGGGTTTTAGGACTTAAAGTTGTTAGATTAAATTATTATTTCATCTAAATAATAATAACTTAAAAATTTATTAACTCCAAAATTTGTAAATAATAACATGTTAATTTTATTTTCAATAAATAAATTTAAATGAATATGATTAATATATAAAATAAAATTGTTATTTTAATTTTACTAATACAAGAAGATTTCATCATGTTAATTTTATTTGTATTAGATATATGTTTCATTTAAATAAATTAAACAAACTTTTATTTATGTAAAATATGATGTGTGTGGCATGTTTACCTATGTGTAATTTATTGTTTATCTATGTGTAATTTGGTATTTGTGCATCGCAGTGACCATTTAGGAAGTAGGTGTTGGGAGTGACTAAGTCATAGTGGTATTTTTTTTATTGGTAACATTGATAGAACAAGAAGATATTCTAAAGATCTTTCTTGAGGCTACTTGTCAATTGGAATTATCTTCTACTATTGTTAAAAAAATTAGAGTGACTAAGTCAAAGTAATTTTTGGGTGACTAAGTTTTATGTCCAATTAGGGTTAGGGTTCAATTAGGGACAACTATAGTTAGGGTTAGGCTTATGGTGTTCAAATATAGGGTTAAGGTTATAATTATGATTAGAGTTTGAAATAGTGTTACAGTTAGGGTTAGATTTCAATTAGGATTGGGGTTAGAGTGTTCAACTAAGGTTAGGATTATAATTATGATTAGTGTTAAAATTAGTATTATAGTTAGGATTTAACTTTTAATTAGGATTAGGGTTAGGGTTTACTTAGGTTTAGGGTTAGAGTTAGAGTTAGAATTCTAGGACAAAGTTTCGGGTTAGAATTAAATTAAGGTTAGGGTTATCTCAGATAAAGCTTGGGGTTAGAATAAGGGTTCCAATTAGGGTTAGAGTTCAATTAGGGTTTGGTGTTAATTAGTTTACGATTCAATTAGAGTTGCAATGAGTTAATTAATTATGACATTCTTAAATACATTCTTTGTTGATTTATTGTCTTTCAAATTAAAAATTTAGAAATTAATTTTTTTAATCAAAATTTAAAATATCAAATTATAGTAAACACATTAACATCTAATATTTAAAATAAATTAATAGAAACAATATATACAAGATTCTAATATTTAATATTAAATTTAAATATTTTTACTTTCTATCTTATTTTATCTTAAATATTTCATAATAAAATTAAAAAATTAAAAATTAAAACTTATTTTTTATTAAAATTTATAGTATTAGTTTATATTAAAAATATAAAAATTTAATAACTTTTTTTGAAAATTTAAATACTTTTTATACTATATATTTATATATATATTACTTTAAAATAAAATTTTATTAATATTTTAAATATTGAAAGTTTTGAATGAAAACAATAAAATAAATATAAAAATATTTAATAAAAAAAATAAAGATAAAGTATTATGTTATCTTTTACTCCACTCCTGGCACGGACAGAGTTGGCAGTGCTGCACGGACAGTGTTGGTACGGGGCGAGAGAAACGATGAAGGGTATCCATGCACCCATGCATGCCCATCATTCCCATCAGTGCAAATTGTCGCCGCTATAGACAGTGCCCTTTTGCACCACCTATTCAAACAATTCAAGCGATGACGCCGTATCACCCCATGCCATCTTGCATTTGAATTCCACCCTCGATGTACTCCACATCTGGCTCAAGATCTTTGGATCTCAACTACTTTGTTGTTAAGATGGTCCACCTCTAAATTTCCTTCGTGATACGTGTGTGTTAACTTGGAGTTTGTGAAGCCATCGAGAAGTGTTAAACACTCCCCTAAATGATTTCTCAATTTCCAATTTTGAATTTGGTGATTTTGAGTCTCCTTCAATTTCTAATCTCCTTATGATTAACTTTCATCCTTCCTAGAGACCGAGTTTAACTGTCATTATTTTTTCCTTGTTTTTTGTTCATAGTTTGAGAGGGTAGCTTTTTTATTTCAATATCTCTTTTTTATTATCTCTGAAGATGCAGTCGACTTCGATAGGGCTAGGTTCTCTTTAGATGCTCCATCAAAGTTTAATTTTATTCATCCTTCTTTTGGCGGTCACCACTTTGTTTTGACTCTCGAGATCTTGGTCTTAATGCATACAACCCCATTAATGGGGGATTTTGATCTTTATTTTTATTTTTGGTTAGTGTCTCCATTTTTTGTCAAAAACCTATGTATGGTATTTTTGGTTTTATCTTTCACCCGTTCATCAAAATTTAAAACAAATTACATTTTTATGAACTAGACTCTATTCTATATAAGTTAAAAAAATATTTTTAATTAATTTCTAAAAAATTAGGGGGGCACACTCAATTTTTTATTTATCAAGACGTCACCACTTTGAAAATGAGTAAAAAAATCATATATTCATTAAAAAACTTGCAAGAAATTGAACATAAACTAAATGGTATTAAATAATTTTCAGTGAAGCGATTCTTGAAATACTTAAAAAAAGTTAACATTTTAGGGGGACCATAGTAGACACTATGTTATGTTTTTTGATAGAAATATGAAAACTTTGAATGACCCCCTTATTTGAATCCCTTAATCTCCACCATTTAAAAAAAATAGTTTAGAAAGTATATTAGAGCACTACAACACTTGTTCTTGTTGCATCTTTATTTTGATCATAACTATCTTCACTCTCATCTAGGATCATTTTTTCTTGATTTCAAAAAAAAAAATGACCACTTAAGATCCCTTTTGGTCCCCCATTTCCATGCACTTACCTATATAGCCATAACTATTTAATAGACATGGTTACACATATGGTCATGGCAATCATGAGTATCCTTAATCTTAGAATCATTAGTATTGTATGTTGTCTTATATGGGTTTTCTCAAGTCAAAAGCATCATGGTAACCAATACTATTCAAGAAATATATAAATTATTATAGAACTATTATAATATCTTACCTTATGAAGGGGAAATTTCTATCATCAATACCTTTGCTAATCATGACATTGGGAACCTTGCTACTTTTCAATCTCTAACATTGATTTATAAACATATTGATAATCATAATTACCTCAATGACCATAAATGAGAGAAATATTATCATGATGAATTCCATGCACCTAGTCATTATCTATCCATTACGAATCCTCTACCATTGAAACATTGTCATTAAGATCTAAAGATTTTATTTGGGATAATTTATTTAAATACAAAATCTTATTAAACATATAAAATAAATTGTCATTAAAAAAAAATAGTCAATGTAGCATATTAATTTTACATAATTATTATCTCACTACATAATTATCCTAAAAGGCCTACTCCACCATGGTCATAAGAATAATAAGCAATTGTAGGTTCCATGAGCTTCCATTTGTACTTGGGAAACCACCAACTGATTTTTGTATTTTCATTTGGAATGTCTAAATGTTGTGGACTGAGAGTTATCTCCGACAAGGATGTGGTTATCCACAACTACGCAGATTAACCAAATTTTGATGAAAGACTTTGGATTTCGATGGTGGCCGCTTGCTTGTGAAATGCATAATCATGGTAGAAAATGAGTTTTAATTGGAGGAATGGAAAGAATTTGAATCCAGTTTTTGGTGTTTAATTACAACCATTTATTAGTCGATGGGCATATAGTGTGAGATTTGAGTATGAAACAAGTCTCATCAGAAAACAAGTTTTAGCTGTCGTTTAATGGTAAACCAGCTGTCGTTTAATGGTAAAAGTCTCAAAAATAACAGGTGAAAACTTAAAAGTAAATAAATATTGATTTTCAATTGGATGAAACATTCTATTTTCATTTGCAATGTTTTTTGGCAATTTGATGGCAACTTTCTTTTTTTTCATTTGCATTGCTTTATGTAATAAATTTGTATGCAAATATTTCATAATCAGATAATTTCTTTAAAGAAAAAATTTAGATTTGTCTAAGTTTATTTCATTTTATTATTTAGCACTTATTATTAATTGTTTGATTCAGCCACATACAACTAGAATTTGTAT
Source organism: Sequoia sempervirens (assembly GCA_007258455.2). Classification (NCBI taxonomy): domain Eukaryota; kingdom Viridiplantae; phylum Streptophyta; class Pinopsida; order Cupressales; family Cupressaceae; genus Sequoia; species Sequoia sempervirens. The sequence goes on along the minus strand of VDFB02385219.1, from coordinate 92,782 downwards.
GCTCACATGGCATCCACATGGACCCATGCACAAACACGTACTCTCTAACATATTAACATACATGTAGTTTTCTATTGGCATAATCCTTGAACCTCCTTTAGGTGCAAGTGCTAGTTATAAGTTGTATAATGTGGGGTGTAACAATTATGTCGGTAAGATGACATGTAACAATGTTATGGAAATCTTTTCAATAGTAGATATGTTCATTTACATAATCAAGTTGTTATTATTTATAATTTTATATTAATTTACAATACTAATAAACTAAAATGTAAGGAATTATGTTTTTGTCAATTGAGTGGATATTGAGGTTGTCATCACCATATATAGTAAGAAAATAGTCAATGCAGGCATATTTTGGTGCCACAACAATTGAGGAATTATTTTTTCTTCTACTATAGTATCTGTAGATAGTGAATAGCTATCGATAGAACATTGTGTATTCGTTGTTTCTATATTTTCTTCGTATATTGTGTGATGACTACACAATTTGAGTATCTTCATTATCTTCTTAATGATAGTTCAAAGAACTTTTTGTATCTTTTGTACAAATCCATTATATGCAGTGTGGATTAGTTTTGATCGCTACACTATAAGTGGAATTTTTTATTATAAGTGAGGCATATAAATATTACATCTTCTTTAGTAAACTATTTGATATATGAGAATGACCATTAAAAATGAAGATCACAAAGTTGTTGAAGTAATGATGCAATTATATAAATTCATGTACCTTTACAATAATGATGATTATGGAATGAGTGGAGAGAGCAGTCCACTGGGTTTTTGTATGATCATCCTCTATCCTTCCTTATCATAACACCAAAGGCACATGCTAATGGTTTTCCTTGAGGTTGTTTGTATTAAGAAATTTTGTGATGCACTATGCCATCAACCACGTGATCCCACTCATATATATGAGTCATGATTACATGTGATAATAATACGAGAATATTTCAAAATCACTTTAGATGCATAATCCTAACCACAAGAGTAAAAATAAAACCTTGGAAAATTATAATAATCTATATCCATGAGGTAATTTGTTAGGCATCCACTTATTTTTTGTGAAAATCCTATTTTAATTTGGTTGAGAACCTACACATATCATCTTCTAGGACAACTCCATAGCGATCTACATGATTATCTAGATGATACTTTGCAAATTATACATTGTTTATAAATTCTATAGAACACAAATTTAAAATCTTGTTTCATTTTTTGTAGTCCATTGTTCTAGCATAAGATTCAATACAATAATATCTATATGTAATATGCACATGTTTCATGAATAGTGAAGGGAGATTCATCTTGTCCCAAGGCTTCTAATATGACATAATCACCCAACTATTAAATGTGAGAGGCTTGATCATTTCTAGTGATTAATTAGTATAGGAGATATAGAATAACATATGTAGGATATCATATGGAAGAGCCATTGGATCCTCTAGGTATTCTTTTATGGTCACCACAATAATCCTAAAATTTTAACCTATTTGAAGTCTTTATCAATTTCATGAAAATGATCATGAAAAAACAATGCAAAGCATTACATTAACTATTTAAGTTTTCATTATTTAATCTACGATATATTTATAGATTAAATATCATCAAGTTATATTTTAAAATCATAAATTTACGCAATAAATATAGGATTTTCACTTTATTTAATTTACACCAAGCTATATAGTTATAGCTCATTGTGTCATTTTGACATATTCAAACACACAATAAGTAAAAATTATTGAAATAAAGTTTCAATAATATTATTAATGTGAAACTTACCACATAAATGCATGAAACAATACAAAAGGTGCATTTTGCAAAAGATTGAAAATGTTCTCCACATACTCCATATGCTTCAATATAAAACTAAAAATTATTAAAATAGTTCACATATCTTCACCCACCATCCATATAATTATATATGTGTTCTAGTAAAACATGTAGGATCAATACAAAATATTATTAAAATTTATGGGATTTACACTAAATGTTCTCAATAGATATCATCTTGTTTTGATGGTAATAGTTCATAATTAGTATTGTAGAGAAAAAAAATTGGTTTTAATTGAGATATTTGATTTGACTTCTTAAAGAGTCAAGGTGCTTGAGTGCGTGCAAATATTTGAATTATAGTGTTAAAAAGTGAAGTCAAAATTTTATATAATGGTTGGAATGGATATAATTTTCAAGGCATTTATGTGTTTGAATAACTTGAATACCTTCTATTTCATTAGCCTTCACTAACTTTATAATTTTTTGAGCCTTGCACACATGTCCCATTGAAAAAAAGAACCCCTACCCTCTATTTTTTTTTTTTTAGTTTTAGGGTTTTCCTTCAAGTTGGTTTTCTTTTGGTTCCTCGCTTGTTCTGGTCTAGGGTTTTTGTTGGCATTTTTCAAGTAAGGAAGGTTTTATGAAGAATCTCATTTATAGGGATTTTTTCAGGGAAGAATTGGTTTAGAAGAATTCACCAAGATATAGCCTTGTCAAAATCTCGCAAAATCCGTAAAACCCGCAAAGGAATATAGAGTGCTAAAAATTTGTAATACCTAGATTCCTGCAACATGGTGAACAATGATATTTTGTGCATAAAATTTTCACTCGTTTTTCTATAAAATTTTGATTCTCACAAACATTAAAGACCCACAAGGTCTTGGTTCTCACATCACTACCTATTGTTGGTGGTTTTACCACACCCCATTTCTCGCATGGGTTGCATTATTATTTTTCTCACAAAGTTTAGATGGTCTAAATTCCCTCAAGGTCAAAATTCTACAAATTTTGAAAACTTAATTTATGCTTGCGTAAGTGCTTGGCATTCTATCAACATGGGGCATTAATGGTGTTAGATGGGAACGGGGCATATAAACTAAGTGTGTTGTCAGTTTCACCATTCATATTTGCAAAGGAAGAGTCTTGTTGTTGAAACCTTGGTTGAATGTAATTGTCACCATTAACACCTTCTACACTTGATAATCTCGATTTCTCTTTGAATCTGGTTTGAATTGTAGGTAGGTGGTTGGTTGTCATTTGCTTTCTTTTAAAACTTGATGAATGCATTAAAATATGGCACACTCTGTATTAAATGTTATCTAGGGTTTTGTTTTAAACCGAGTTTCATGTGTCAACCCTAAGTCATTTGTAATGTTTATATTTGTATATATATGTATGTGAGGATTTATTTTGTGTTGTGGGAAGTTGTTCATCGGTAAAATTTGAAGGCAGGATCTCCTCCCTCTGAATGCAATCGTTTAGGGTTTTAAGTTTTTTAGGGTTTTTCTTTTATAACTTTGAATTTCCATTTAAAGAAAAAATATTGAAATTTCAAAAATTTGCATGTCCATCACTATCTGCATGAGTAGGCTACAAATTTATAGATTTAGAATGTTTGTTACCTAAGGTTTTCTCAGAGTAAAGTTTTTATATCTATAAAATTCCCATTTGTGAGAATTTGGCAGTGGTTTTTTCATGAGCCTTCAACTTTTGAAAACACTTTATCTTCAAGAACTTGCAATACCAAAATTTTGAAAAGCTTTAAGTCTACGGGAATTATTTGTTGGTTTTCAATCCTCAAATTTCTCTAAAGATCGATAAGCTCTGAAAGCATGCGTATGCTAGGGTTTTACAAGTTGGTAATTTTCACAAAATATCATTTGATTTAAGTTTTGCAAGGAGTGTTTTCACATAAGCCTGAGTCCCGCAAAGTCCCAAGATCTACAAACCTATCAAGTTTTTTTTACGTGGATTGGCGTTACGCAATTTTTTGTAAATTCCCATTTGTGGGGATTTTAATGTGGTTTTTCTTGGTAGTTTTCTCCCATAGGTTCTATAGAGTATTAATTGTCTTAAGTTTCTTGCATAACCAATTTTCCCAGAGGGCTTGTACCCCCTCAAAAAACCAAAACCCATAAATTTAAGGTTATGGGTGTTTTATTGAAAATTATTTTGGCATGAGGGATCATGTATGTTTATGAGGTAATTTTGATCATATTGATTATGCATTTTTAATAAATGTGAGTGAAGTAATATTCTTTGACGAGATTGAATTTATTCAAATGGATGAATTCTTGATTATATGATGTTTCTCACAGGTTTTATGAAAAAGAAAGATAGAACATCAAAAATGAAGTACAAATTCCAAGGAGCTGATCCTCCTTCAAAAATCTTCTCAATTTGGCTCCTAATTAGTGACACAAACATTGGCCACATAGATGTTGAGGGGTTTAAAGAAAGAATCTTTGGCGACATCAAGACAAATCTTGCCACCAAGATTAGACACATTAGGATAGTGCATACAACTATGTTTCCTTCTTTAATGCTCTACCTAAAACTAATCATAGGAGCTCGAGAATATTACCACAAATATTCTTGAAAGATAACTTGTGTAGATGAAAGAGTCTTGGCAGATTTATCCCTTGATTCCATTTCATGTACCTTCGGGATCCCATCCTATTCATATGATTGTCACTAGTAAGGAGTATGCAGATGGCGTATTTAATAGCAATCCTAGTGCCAACTTGTAATTTTTCAATGACCAATGGATGAAGCGCTTGAGGGGAAGTACAAAAAATTTCCCAAAACCGTCTACAAGAGTGACTTTAAAGATGAAGTCAATGATCTAGTAACACTCAGATCACAACATGATCACATTCACGTCATTTCAAACCACACCACACATGACACACTTCTCCAACAATTAACCTTGCTTATATATCCTCCATAACCTCAAAAACCTTCTCCATGTTAGCCTCAATGAAATGTATGCACCTCAAACATGCAACCACTAAATAGGTCAGCACCAAACACTTCCACGGTGGAAGAAGTGAAGGAAAACCAACTAAGGGTTGGCTAGGACCTGGATCTACATCGACACGCTTCCACAAATAATAAACAACCTTCGCAATTAGCACTAGCACGTTGGGTCAGCCAAACCTACACTAACACTAACAAGCGACCACATACATACCTTTCTAAGTCTAGAGACAACATGTAGACCACATAGCAACATTCAACAACATCCAAGAATATTCCAACACTATCAAAATATTCAACAATATTGTCGTAACCATCTAAAACTGAAGAACACTTTCATTGTGTGCAACCAGCCACACTACCACAGACATACACCTCACTCAGCAACCTTGCGAAACAACTGAACACCAAATACTCTAGGGAAAGGTAGAAACAAACAATTTGAGTACATTCCCAAATCTACAAGATAAGAAACCTCAATGCAAAGAAATGTGAAGCAATCTCATTTCTCCCAAACAACCTTCTTTATAGGCAACACACTGTCAAACACAACTTCCACTATCACACGATCTAGAACCTAAAACTCTAGATATAGCACATTTGAAAACCTCTAATCACTACATCCAAACTACACAATCATATCTTCAACCATGAATAAATGTGGAGAATAAAAATGAACACACCTATGTCACACTACACACTCTCTTATTCAAGTTTTCTCAAAAACACTTGGAAACGAAGTGAACTAGCTGCATTAACAACACCACAAGAACTTTCTCAACATATTTACAACATCTAAAACCTACTTAATACTACAAAAAATTCTCAACATTACCACACTAGTGGTTGACATCAAACCAAAGCACTAATGTCAACATAGTGCAACAATCTCCAATAATCTCCCTAACCATACTGGAGGTTGACATCAATGACAACACTAATGATAACACCAACAAATCTCCAACAAGATTTCTCAGGTTCGACATTTATTCCATTAGCTCTACCTTGCTAACTAGCACATTTTAATTAGGTCCCCTTTATTACCTCCGCACACATTTATTTTCTTCACACAACTCTTTATTTTTTTCTTCCCTTTAGTTTTTAAAAATTTGAAGGTTGTGAGCCATGTGCCAGGCTTTATGTGGTTTCTTTTAAATGTGGTTGTGAGAGGTATGTTGGGATTCGATGAGGTTTCAAGAATCCCATCATAACCCAATGAGGTTTTCAAAACCCTTAAACATTTCACCAAAACCATGCACCTCATAAAACTTCTCAATAAAAAGCTTCCTATTATTTATTTGATGCTTTATTAATATTGTGCTTGACAATTTCTTTTGGCACATCAAGCTCTTTTTCTTTTTGCATTACTATTGTCGGTAATGAATTTAATGTTTTATTTTCTCTACTTCTTTTAATAGATTATACCACTTCCTTCATTATGATATTTTTGTATGGAATGGGCTTGTGCTAAGCACCTCCTTATGTATCCTCACAAGTGTATCAGCTTCACTCATTGAAAGACCTTCTAAACCAACTACATCAAGTTGGGCATGATGAGACATCTCTTCTTGTAAACATGATAACAAAGATTGAATATACCCCAATGTTCAAACACTTTATCCATGGATAGGATCAAATTCACAACTGTAGAAGCTTAAATCAAAATTTCCATGCTCTCTATAAGGTCAAACTCACATTTGTAGAAGCTTCAATCAAATTTCCATGCTCTCTAAATTCTACAAGAGACTTCACATATTCCACCATCTTGAAGAATTTCCTTTAATTTAGAAAATAAGCCACACAAATGTGTCTCTTGGTTGAACTAAAACACAACTTTCTTATTCATTACTTGTCAATCAAATTCGCAGATGTTGGTGAAAAACATATCCACCTTGTACACTACAAATCTAGGAGCAATTACCTATGTTATGCATCCAAAAATATGCCAAAAATGATATATATATGTGAAACATTTTGATGTCACTGCCCTATCTCAGACATAAATATTTCATATTATGATTCCACATTTTTCTTCATATCCCAATCAAACAAGGGTAGAAGCCTAGTGAGGAGATGGCATGTCTCATGTGAAAGGCCTTAGTGATGGTACCTCAAAACATGCACTACTTAGAAAATCTGGTGAATGACCATAATATTGCTAATATAGAGAAGATATGTCGACTAAGCTTGCAGGTAATCAACCAATAGCATCATATGAGTGGGCTTTTAGTCTTGGAAATGAAGTTACATACGCATCACTAAGCACTTGTTACAATCTAGGTAGACTCTGTAGACCATGAGAGGATAATCTAGATGTCACTAGCATCTGATAGAGACCATATGAGGCATATGAAGTGGTTGAAAGACTATAAAATCTACCAATCTATGCAAGATCATTGACATGACATTGCATACCAAATGTACACATGTTAGAGTAAGGACTATATGAAGATGATGCTACACCTCGAGATGGAGAACTCCATAATGGTTTTACTTGATCACGAGAGTGGACTAATGGTTTGTGGGAATGATGTTCTTGAAGAGGATGAACTCCTCCCACCAACCCTAATATTGTCCTAGGAAGAGGCAGTTGTCCAATTACTCATACTAATAAAGTATTCCTTCCAATACGTGGCCATTCATACATGAAACAACTAAAGTAGCATAGTGCACATCAAAAAATTAACAAAACCATAATCCTTGTTGGAACCATTCACATAGTCTTTGATGACTATAGCTTCATCTATTTCACCAAAAGAAGATAACAATTAATTTAATTGTTTCTCATCCATATTTTAAGGAAAATATTCCACATTCAAATTTGATTCATCTATTTCTTTACCAATATTTTGATCAAAACTAGATCCCATATCCGTATGTAGAAAATAATGACCTTCAAAATTTGATCCTACACCCACATTTGACAAGGATGCACATCCATAGCCAAGAGAGATTGATGGGGAAGCACCCACAATTCCACCAATACTCCTCATTTTAGATCCTATTCTTACCCTCCTCTTGTCGGAGCTTCCACCACTTTCTCATGTCTAAGTTAGCTACTCAAAATCTTGCTTGTTTGCTACTTGATGAGAAAAATTTAAGCCCTCCACACTTTTTGAAGTAATATCTATGTTACCTTCTTGATGGATCTATTTCTAGCTTTCTATACCAAACTAACTTGAATCTAGAGAACATTTTTGTTTTTATTCCATTTTTCTATATTTCTAGGGTAACTATTTCAAACTTTAGCATTGAATTTAAATCCATTGTTCTTCACGATGCATTATTAATTATTCATTCTTGCTAGAAATTCAAGGTGAAACTTGTAGCAATAGAACTTAATATAATGTGTTTGTAGATATAAAATTATGTATCCAAGATTACCATAAAGTGATAATGTGATTAACAATTCCAAACATGAAAGAAAAACAACAATACCACAAGTAGATAATAACAAGTGACACAAGATATACGTGGAGAAACACTTGCGAGAAAAAAATCCACACCCAAAGAGATCCAATTTTTGTATTAATCTTCAAATGAGATAACCAATACAACAATCCTCTCTAAATTCTGGTAGCACTTTGTTACTCTGACAACTTGCAAACAAACTCTTCAAACCACCTTCTCAATGCTCTGATATATATAATTTTGTGGGAGAGAATACCACAAATGCTATCCCAAAACAAGAAGTAAAACCACCGCGCCCCCCCTTAGTGGACAACCCATAAGCATGGTAAGAATTATTAAATGATCACATGGCCTTCACATGGGCGCCTAACCCATATCCAATCAAAATTGTTCAATGCCGAGTGCTCCATAACTCTTTGACGGATCTGACGGCTTCATGCAAGAACATGCACCAGCATGCAAAATTTGGTACACTGCCATGCAAAACATGCAAATAACTTGCAAGGACATGCATTGCAAAGTGGTCCTCACCTAGAAGTTGGACTCCCAAAGAGAATATGCTCTTGTGATGCTTTGTAGTTATCATAATAGTGGGTCTACCTCTTTGAATGCAATTACAATTTCTAATAAGAAAATAAATTATAAATATTTTGCCCCTCATGTCCTCTAGAACACTTTCCAAAGAACATGGAGACACACAATTATCAACTTAGGATCATTATTTTAATGTAACCTATCCTAACATTCTCCCACTTGATGTTATACATTGCAATTATATCCATGATATACAAATAAAATATAATCAAGTACAATGATCAAGGCCCATGGCCTTCTTGCACCAAGAGAAGTTATCTGTGGTCACTGGCTTTATGCGAGAATCTACAACATTATCCAAAGTGTCAACCTTCTCAATCAAGACCTTACCATTCTCAACCATTTCTCACATAAAGTGATACTAAACATCAACATGCTTAGTACGAGCATGATACATAGGATTTTTGGCTAAACATATGGTACTCTGACTGTCACATTTAATGCTCATTGTCCTGCAATCAAAACCAATACCATTACCAAGTCTTTGTAACCAAACCGCCTCCTTAGAGGCATGTTTTAGTGGTGGACAATGCAATAGTAGGTTGTATTTTACTCATCCAACTAACTGTACCTCCATACAAATAAAAAATATAGCCACTAGTGGACCTTCGACTCTCCAGGTCACCTGCCCAATCTACATCAACAAAACCTTGTATAACCAATGACTTAACCACATATTTAGTACCATGATAAACTAAATAGTACTTTGAAGTACCACACAAATATCTAAACACCCTCTTAACAAAAGTTCAAAGCTCTCTACCAGGATTAGACATAAACCTACTCAAAACTCCCACTACTTGGGTAATATCTGGTCTAGTGCAAACCATTGCATACATCAAACTACCAACAAAACTAGCATAAGGAACATTAGACATATCTTCAAAATCATCATAATTAGGACACATGTCTAAAATCAACTTAGTTCCAACCAGAAATGTAATATTTATTGGTTTGCAATCATGCATACTAAAGCTCTACAAAATGGTATCAACATGCTTACTCTAACTCGACCAAAGCTTTATGTGAACCCAATCCCTACTGATCTCGATAACATGGATATATTTTGCAACCCGCAAATCCTTCATATCAAATGTTCCAGAAAGTTGATTCTTAAGCTCCCTAATCATCACCTTGTTGTTACCCATAAACATGTCATCAACACACAAGACAATGATTAGTATTTGATCATCAATAACCTTAATGTAAACACAATGATCCTCCTTACTACTAACAAAGCCCAAATTCAATGAAAATGCATCAAAATTCTAGTACCACATCCTAGGTGACTATTTCAAACCATATAAAGAACTCTTTAACCTGCAAACCAAGTGTTCTTTTCCTTTCACAACAAAACAATCAAGTTGTTGCATATAAATTTCTTCCTCAAGATCTCCATGAAAGAAAGCAGTTTTAACATCCATTTTCTCTATTTCAAAATAATAAGCAACAACAATAGATAATAGGAATCTAATAGAAGTTAACATAGTAAAAAGAGAGAAAATATCACTGAAATCAACTCCCTCTCTCTAGGAGTAGCCCTTGGCCACCAATCTGGCCTTGTACCTCTCTAACTAACCATCTACACAAAATTTATTTTTAAATACCCACTTGCAACCAATGGTCTTCCTTCTTTTAGGCAAGCTCACAAGATCCCAAGTATCACAACTATCCAAAGCCATCATATCCTCCTACATGGCCTGCATCCAAGACTCACATTCTTATGAAGAAAGAGCCTCCTTGTAGGATATAGATTCATCATCAGTACTCAACAAGGAAAATACACAATGGTAATTAGATGTGTTGGCAACACAAGGGCAAACAACTGAGAGGGGGGGTGAATCAGTTGTCACAAAAACTTAAACTTATTAAACTTATTCTCATATCTGATTAATAACCATGAAAGCATAAATCATTACCACATCAGAAACACACATAACACCAAGATTTTTTTACGTGGAAACCCTGTTAGGGGAAAAACCACAATGGAGGTTAGTCCACAAGATTCTACCATGTTAAAAGTATAGAAGAATAAATGGGGAATGCACATGCATTCAACCACACTTCCTAGAGCTCATTGCTCAAATACAACAAGGCTTACTGCCCAAAGGAAGACACACTGTCTTACAAAAAGATTCAGATTACATCCACAAGATTGAATTGAGAAAATAGCATCTGCTCATGCCTGATTACAATTCCAATTAAGCACATAAACTCTGCTCACTCTTCTTCACACTTAACTTCTGCCTTTAAATGATTAGAACATTATTCGCACACATGACTTGCACACTTCGCTTCTCAATCATGCCTTCAAATGATAAAACAATTGCTCATATATATCCACAACCAAGAATAACATCATCTACATGTCGGCTTCAATAAAATATAAAATGAATACAAATTGTCAGCCCAAAACATAAATACTTATCAATGTGAATCAACCAACGTCAGCCACAACATAGTGAAGACCCAAAATAATATCCTCAAACACAAAACATCTTGAATAATTATTCCTCGGAGATCCACAACACGCTACAATCACCTTGTTGGCCAAGAATATGAAAAACATGAACACGCAAGAGAAAATCTTCCATCGCAAGCACATAGATCAATGCGGACGTGCAAAAAAGATAAAGCATGATCTAGAAACATCCACAAGCATCATGAAACACCAGAGAAGCATCTGCAATACTTCATGTTACCAGAATCACATCATCTTCTTTCAGGAACACCAACTGAAGCAATAGAAAAATTCTCAGAACACAGATACTCATAACTCGATCAAATCTCCATGCGGATCTCTGAAAATTAACATGGATAAACTGGATATACTCGACAACAAACCCTTTAATCTACAACCTCTGATCATCAACATACTGAGTTGGCCATTATCATGAACTTCACTGCACCACCGACAACCTGCAACTTACTTTATTACAATTTTCTCAATATCCTCGACATATACAGCCTTAAAGACATTAATGCTAATAGTGTTGACATCAATGACAACCACATATTAGCAACATCCAACAATCTCCCCCTTTGGCATTGATGGCAACACATGATGTGAAAAACACCATCAACCCAACTTTCTCTTAGCACTTTCTCACCCTTAGATTTTGACTCTTCTCCCCAGATAATTCACAGTTTTTCACATGAATCTTCTCCCCCTTTGACATCAATGAAAAAGATACACAAGCTCTGAACCACATATCTCAACATCTGACTACTCCCCCTAGGTAGTAGCCATCATAACATTAATTTGGATCAAGATATGACTATGAAATGCACGGATTGATGCAATGACTCGCATCTTAGTTCTGATTAGGAGGGGTAATCACCCCTAGCTTCCCTCTGAGATACTCAAAAGTATCCTTAGGCAAACGCTTAGTAAAGATATCTGCAATTTGTTCCTTAGTGGGCACATACTCCAATCTGACTTCCTTTTCACTTACCTTATCTCTCAAAAAGTGAAACTTGATAGATGTATGCTTGGTTTTTTAATGCAGCACCAAATTCTTAGAAATGTTACTTGAATTATCACATAATATAGCAATAGGCTCATCATACACAACTCTAATATCTTTCAACATCTGCTTCATCCACAATACTTGGGTACAATTGTTAACAGCAATAATGTATTTTGCCTCTACAGTAGATAAATAAATGGAATTATGCTTCTTAACCATGAAATCAACTTATTTCCCAAGAAAAATGCACCACCAGTAGTACTCTTTTTGTCATCCACATCCCCTACCCAATCAACATCAATAAAAGCACCCAAAGTAAGATCATCTTCTTTAGGATACCATAGGCCAAAATCAACTGTCCCCTTCAAGTATCTAAAAATCCTCTTCACAGCAGTCACATGAGATTCCTTAGGATCAGCTTGAAATCTTGCAACAATGCATACAACATTCATGATATCAGATCTAGTTTGAGTTAAATAAAGAAATCCACCAATCATCGATCTGTATCTAGTCTAATTTTCTTTAGGAGAATCATCATCTTTTTTCAACTTACATCCAATCACCAGAGGTGTACCAATTGGCTTTGAATCTTCCATACCAAACTTCTATAGCAATTCTTTCACATACTTGGACTGAGATATAAAGATCCCTTTGTCTAGCTGAGTAATTTGCAATCCCAAAAATAATTTCATTTCTCCAATCATAGACATCTCAAACTCACTTTGCATCTCATCAGCAAACTTCATGCACAAACTATCATCTCCTCCAAAAATGATACCATCAACAAAGACTTCAACAATCAAATCTTTATCATGATCAATCTTGAAATACAAGTTACTATCAGCAGCACCTTTATTAAATCCAAGTTTCAACAAATACTTATCCAATCTGGCATACCATGCTCTTGGGGCTTGCTTAAGTCCATAAAATGCTTTCTTTAACCGGCAAACCTTATCTCCCTAATCAGTCAATTGAAATCCATCAGGTTTCTCAATAAACACTTCTTCCAGTTCACCATTTCAAAATGCTGACTTGACATCCATTTGATAAACCTTGAAATTTTTGTAAGCAACATATAAGCAAGAAATAATCTCACAACTTCAATCCTAGCAATAGGGGGGAAAAAGTTTCTTCAAATTCAATTCCTTCCATCTATGAATATCTTTTACACACCAGTCTTGCTTTGTTTCTGACAACTTCACCTTGCTCATTTAGTTTGTTCTGAAAGACCCATTTAGTTCCAATTACATTTTTGTCCTTAGGTCTAGGAACAAGAATCCATGTATCATTCTTCTCAATTTTTTCTAGCTCTTCTTTCATTGCTTCCATCCAATGTTCATCTTGGCATGCTTCATTGACACTATTAGGCTCAGTCTTTGAAATCAAACAGTATTCTTCTACAATTCTTCTCCTAGTTTGAACATCTTTGTTCTTATCACCTATAATCTGATCTTTTGAACGATTCAGTCTTACATACCTTGGAGTCTTAGGATGTTCTTGAACTTCAGGCTCTTGTGATCTCACTTCTACACTTTCACTAGTTCCTTCCTCTTGGCTTTCCTGGTTGACCGGAATGATCTGCACTTGATTCTGAGTCTGAACTAAACTGACATTTTGATCATTTGAATCATATCCACAAGTTCTAGATGGTCTAACTATGTCTTCATCAACCTTGACATTAGCACTTTCAACTACTTTCCTCAATCTCTAATTAAAGCACCGATAGGCTTTACTTTTAGTAGAATAACCAAGAAAGATTCCTTCATCACCTCTAGTATGAAACTTTCCTATATCTTCATCTCTTTTGATATAGCATTTACTCCCAAAAATTTTGAAGTATCTAACAGTAGGCTTATGACCAAACCATAGCTCATAAGGGGTCTTATCAGTATCACCTTTGATATGTACCTGATTGAGAGTGTAAACAACAATACTCACAGCTTCTCTCCAGTAGATATGTGGGGCATTTCCTTCTAGCATCATAGTCCGAGTAGCATCTATAAATGTCATTTTCTTCCTTTCCACAACTCCATTTTGTTGAGGGGTCCGCGGGGCAGATAATTGTCTCTTTATCCCATGCTCTTCACTAAAAGAATTAAACTCACCAGAAATGAATTCACCACCTATATCTGATCTCAGACATTTAATCTTCAGGCCTGTCTCTATCTCAACCTTAGCCTTTAAAATCTTGAATTTCTCTAGAGCTTCAAATTTTTCCCTTAAGAAAGCAACCCACATCAATCTAGAATAATCATCGATGAGTAACATGAAATACATGCCTCCTTGTAAATTTCTGACTCTAGAAGGACCACACAGATTAGTATGAACAAGCTCCAACACTTCATTTGAACAATGTTATTTGCTCTTAAACAAAATTCTAGTTTGCTTCCCTAACTGACATTCCTTGCATATGGTATTAGTAGGCTTTACCAACTTAGGAAGATCTCTCACAGCCTGAGTAGAACTTATCTTGATAATATTGTCAAAGTTTGCATGACACAATCTCCTATGCCACAACCAACTTTCATCAACTTGAGCAATCAGACAACTTTTACTAGCAACACTCAAATGAAATATATTACCTTTTGTTTTTGTACCTAATGCAATCACATTTCTGAAACTCCCCAATATTCCACACTTTCCATCCTTGAATTGAAGATTGTATCCCTTGTCAACCATCTATCCAACACTTAAAATATTATGCTTCAAAACTTCCACATATAGAACATCATCAGTATTATTCTTACCATCAAGAGAAATGGATCCTCTGCCACGAATTACACTAGCTTTATCATCACCAAATCTTACAACACCACCATCATACTTTTCCAAGCTCACAAATTTACTTTTATCACCTATCATGTGATGAGAGCATCCAATTTCAATCACCCATTCATCCTTTTCTTCAATTCTGGTAGCCAGAGCTTTCTCCACATTCATGCAATTAGTAGATTCAGTAGGTACCATATCGTTTTCCTTCATAACAATAAATACCCATTCTTCTTCACTTGCATTTCCTTTATCAGATTCATCATCTGTCACACCTTCATTAGCAGCATAATAACACTTTCTTTGGAATATAGGCTTGTTAGGTATTGGATTAGGAACTCTTTCTGGACACCTTGAGGATAAATGACCTATCTTATTGCAAGAAAAACATTTAAGAGGCAATTTCCCTTTATACTTACCTTCTCCTATGGGTACTCTCTTGACAAGAAGTGCTTCAAAATCATCTAGCTTTATCTCTTCTTCTTAAATCTCTCCCATTTCTTCCTCATACTTGAACACCTTTTAGAAGAACTTTCACCTAGATCATATCTTTGCTTATCCTTTCCAAAGGTAGTAGCTTCAAATGCAGATTCTATCTTAGGAAGAGCATCATCAAACTCACTTAACTCAAAAGCAGCAAGCTTACCAATCAACATGTCTCTGGTCACATTTGTCACAGTTTGGATCTCCTCTATAGCAACAACTCTATGTTTGTATGCAGTAGGCAAGGATCTGAGCACTTTAGCAACAATCTCTTATTCTTCCAATGTTCCACCAGCACATCTAATATTACACACAAGTTCATTCACTCTTTGCATAAACGAAGTAATGTTCTCATCTTCACCCATTTTCAATGTTTCATATCTCCCTTTCAGACTTTATAGCTTAGCAATCTTCACATGAGCATCACCTTCATACAAATTTTCCAACTTTTTCCAGATCTCATAAGCAGTCTTCAAATCCATTACATTTTTCATCTCAGAATCAATCAGACCACTCAACAATGCTTCCTTAGCCCTGATATTGTACTCAACATCCTTGATCTCAGCAGAAGTAGAAGGACCATTCCGTGGGATGATATACCTATTCTTTGTAATGTTCCAGAAAGATTCACCAATGCATCTCATATCACACCCCATTCGAGTCTTCCACAAGGAATAATTTGTTCCATCAAATCTTAGACTATCCTTCTCATATGTCGCCATCCCGGATCACCTCAAGCTATTAAACTTCTTCCAAGGAACCTGCTCTGATACCAATTGTTGGCAACACAAGGGCAGACCACTAAGAAGGGGAGTGAATCAATTGTCATAGAAATTTAAACTTATTAAACTTATTCTCAGATTTAATTAATAACCATGAAAGCATAAATCATTACCACATCAGAAACACACATAGCACCAAGATTTTTTTACATGGAAACCCTTTTAGGGAAAAAACCATAGTGGAGGTTAGTCCACAAGATTATACCCTGTTAAAAGTATAGAAGAATAAATGGGGAATGCACATGCATTCAGGCACACTGCCTAGAGCTCACTGCGCAAATACAACAAGGCTTATTTCCCAAAGGAAGACACACTATCTTACAGAAAGATTTGGATTACATCCACAAGATTGAACTGAGAAAATAGCATCTACACATGCCTGATTATAGTTCTAGTTAAGCACATAAACTCTGCTCACTCTTCTTCACACTTAACTTCTACCTTCGAATGATTAGAACATTATTCACACACAGGACTCACACACTTCGCTTCTCAATCATGCCTTAAAATGATAAAACAGTCGCTCATATATATCTGCAACCAAGAATAACATCATCTACATGTCAACTTCAATAAAATATAAAATGAATACAAATTGTTGGCCCAAAACATAAATAATTATCAATGTGAATCAACCAACATTAGCCACAACATAGTGAGGACCCAAAATAATATCCTCAAACATGAAACATCTTCAATAATTATTCCATGAAGATCCATAACATGCTACAATCACCCTGTCTCCCAAGAACATCAAAAACATGAACACGCAAGAGAAAATATTCAATCGTGAACACACAAATCAATGCAGACATACAACAAAGATAGAGAACGATCTAGAAACATCCACAAGCATCATGAAACACCAGAGAAGCATCCACAACACTTCACGTTACCAGAATCACATCATCTTCTTTCAGGAACACCAACTGAAGCAACACAAAAAATGTCAAAACACAAATACTCATAAGTCAATCAAATCTCCATGTGGATCTCTGAAACTTAATGTGGACCTCTGGTCATCAACATATTGATTTGGCCATCATCATGAACTTCACTACACCACCGACAACCTACAACTTACTTTATTACAATTTTCTCAATATCCTCGACATATACAGCCTTAAATACATTAATTCTAATAGTGTTGACATCAATGACAACCACATATCAACAACATCCAACAAGATGGGCTCTATCTATCAACTTAATTATGTTGTCTTGTTGATCTTCTTAAGGTAGGAGTAGGGATTCTTGCTACTCTTCTTCTTCTACATGCTCATCCTGCACATCATTTGACATCTTTGAACCCTCTTCTTTTTATCCATCCTCAAATCCATCTAGTTGTTCTTGTTACCCAATTTTCACCTACGGGCTCAATCAGGCAGGGTAACCTATGTTTTTGAGTGTTCATGAAGGCCAACTGGAGGAACATTTGCATCCGGGTTACCTTTTTTCTAACTTATTTTCTTCTTGTGCAGTTGCGGGGGGAGGGTTATGTTTTAAAATTCGGCACATGGATTAAATGTGGCTCCCACAAGGGTTGAGCCCAGCGTGCAGGTATTCAATTTTTTTTGGGGTAGGTCTTCATCTTGTTTTTGCCTTGTTTTTCCCCTTTCCGTTTTGTTTTCCTTGGGCCCTTTTTCTTTTTGTTCTGTCGAAGGCGGATTCAGACCGAAACCAAACATTGGAACTTTTCCAAAATTCCAATTTATGTTTTTGTTCTGGTTCCGGTTCTGGCTCCGGTTCCGCACTTATGTGCATTTCATTTTCTTCTTTGACCTTGCGTTTGACCGTGGGGTGGTGTCTTCCCTTTCTTTCTTTCTTCTTTCATTTTTCCCTATTTTTATTGTGTTTTGGCAAACTCGAGATCGGAACTAAAACTAAGCGATGGAACTTTTCCAAAGTTCTAGTTCTTGTTTCTGGTCCCATCTCGGTCCCAGTTATGACGGGCTTGTTTGTTTGTCTTACCTTCGTTCTTCATTTCTTGGTCGGGGGGTGTTTCCTCCCCTTCTTTTTCTTCCTTTTTCGTCCCTTTTTCGTCGTCTTTGTATGGTGTCGGAGGCGGGTTCAGAACGAAATCTGAACTTGAAACTTGATGAAAGTTTCAGTGTCAGATTATTTTCCACCCCCACCCCCACTGTGTTTTGCTCAGGGTCAATTTTGGTTCTGTTCCCGCCTTGTTTTTTGTTTCTTGTTGGGTGTTTTCTTTGTTTTGTCGGACCCGATGCGCAGACCAAAACCGAGCGATGGAACTTTTCCAAAGTTCCAATTCCTGCTTCTAATCCAACCCCGAACCCAGTTCCGCCCGTTCTTCTCTTCTTTTTTCATGGCCTATGATCGGGGATGTCTCCTCCTCTTCGTCCTTATTTTTTTCTTTCTTCCTTCTTTCCTTGCATGTTGCCGGGGGCGGGATCGGAACAAAATCTGAAATTGAAACTTCGAAAAAGTTTCATGTCCGGATTTGGTTCCAGTTCTAGTTCCACCTGCTCTCTGGTTTTGCCCCCGTTCTAACTCCAATCCCTATTCGGTTCTCATCTCGACTCTGACTCCGCCGAAGGGTTCGAGGTCGAGAAACATTGAGGAGCTCGGCGTGATGTCTTGTCAACCAGATGGAGTCTCCCCGAAGTAACATGGTCTCGCCAAAGGAAGTTAAGCTCGCCATGACCTCTGGCTGATAGCGATGGTCTTGGTGACAATTTTTATTATCGATATAACTCTGGCCGCTTGCTATGATGTCTCGCCAACCGTCGTGTGTCTTGTCGATAACTACCGAAGGGCATAAGCGCATCGGGGAGACACGGTTAGTGTCTCACCGACATGCGATTCTAAGGAAGCGACCTTCGACCGTCTAGGAATCTACATGGCATAAATTCAACCAATCAGAAAGAGCTAAAGATAGTCATGGGTAGTTTGACTGATCGACTTCCCCTGTAATGAAAGATCGACAGAATGTGTGCGGCATGGATCGGCTCAATGAAGCAATGACATTTGAATCTTACAGGGTAAATCTGATGTTGCTTCTCGAAGGGGGTCAACTTGCAGAAAGATCTAGAGCAAGAGGAGAGCTGAAGGGGAAGAGGCTGTGAGTCACAAATAATAGTTGGGATGTCGATTGGTAAAAGTGGGTCGACATTAATGACCATGCCGCAGAGCATTCAAAGCGGCTTTGATGAAGTCTCAAGGGTGGGCACGAGGGCTGCGAGTTAATGCGGTCATTGTAAAAGATCTTAAGGCCATGCCAAGGAGTGAGCTTTCACCGACATGAGCAAGGGATGCACATTTAATGCCTCATTAACTTCATTCCAAAGTGCTTCTAGAGCTGACATGTCTAGGCACCGACTCATTTTGTAAACCCTAAGGCAGGGGCCAACACTCTTGGTTTCTTAGTTGTATATATGGCATCTTTTGCCTCTTTTGAAGCAGTTCTTGGTTAGGAGATTGCTGAAAGAGCATTATTCAGCCTTTGTAACTCATTTTTATAATACTACAGATCTGTAACATAGATACTCCTTATTTTTTCAATAGAAAGTCATTTCCTTCACATATTTTCTTTGTTATTTTAGTGACTGGTTGTGAGTTGCATGATAAAGTTCTGTGTGATCCTTATTTTATCAAATTCCTTCAGTACTGGATGCAAAGAATATTATGTCATAAAGCTGGTTTATGTTAGTGATCTCTTTCTCTTGCATTTATACCTATGAAAACATCTTTATTTTCCTTGTATTAAGCATTAGAACAGTCGAAACCTTACATAGACTCGCTTTTATAAACATAAATCTCTGTATTGTGAGATTGTTTAGCTCTATTGATATTTTCTATGAGTTTTTTGCAGTATTGTCATATTTTTATCTTTAGTGTATCACCTGTTAGTGATAGGTTTTAAATTCAAGTATATCTTTCTTACTCTTTTCCTTATCATTCTTTAGTTTTCTCAAGATAAAACAAAGGGGAACCAACCCATAATCTGGAGGTTCACTTCATTCCCAGGTCACCCACAACCTCGAAGTGTTCCCATGTGTCAATAGGTCGCTACAGTTAATAGCTTAGCAAGGGTGCAACTTTATTTGACAACAGTTTTGGGCACGCCCGGTGGGACGGAGAACTGTTTTCAGTCTCAAATCAAAATTATCATACTGTTGTTTGGTATGTGCAATAGAAATTGTAGTCTTTAAGAGACGAATTTTAGAATACTTTGTGACTCTGAGCTCAGATTTAGCAGTTCCAGTGCGTTACTGCTCATGAGAAGAGTGCAGACTAGGAGTAACTCATCTGTTTTTGAGTATTTGCAGTTGTCCCCACCTAGAAGAAGGGGGAGAGAAATCCAGAAGATTCAAAAGGCAGTTGTTTATTTCAGAAGATCCAAGTCGAATCCTTCTGGGAGAACCCATACAGTTGTTCTTGTTGTGATTACTAAGAATATTCCAATGACAATGATTCCAGCAGTGAGAAATCAGCCATTTGTTGCTTTTAACCAAGGTAGCCCACTGAATCTAACTTAGCATGATGAAATTCTTGTCACTTCCTTAAAAATTCTACCATATTTTTATGGGGAGGATCATACCACCCCATCAGAGCATATAAAGGATGTTTCCAACCTGTGCGATGTTCACCATGTGATTGAAGAAAATGTTGCACTCAGATTGTTGGCAGTGTCATTTAAAGAAAAAGCCTTACAATGGTTCAGAGGCCTACTTGTCAACTCCATAACAACATGGGATGAGTTAGGTAGCTAGTTGTGCAAGTTTTTTGAAGATAAATCAGACCAATTGTCATTGGTGGAGTAGCTGTCTATAATCAAAAGAGCTCCACATGAAGTTATGTCAGATTTCAATCATCGCTTCTAGAGGACGTGGGATAGAATCCCACAAATGGTAAGACCTACTGCTAATCATGCCTTTTTATATTATTTAAGAGCTTTAAATAGTGATATTTCTATGATGATTCAATCGATGGGACGTGATACACTTCCTGCAGCATATGGTGTGGTTGTTAGAGCTAAAAATAGCCTCATATAGGCTGGTAAAATTGCCCCAAGATCACCTATATCCCGCTTTTCAGCCTCCATCCCCTATACAGTTACCTCATTTGGTTGTTATTCCAAGTGCACCAGCATTTCCAGTTCCTAATACCCAGCTTAATGGTCAAATAGATGTATTTCTAGTTCAGTCTAACGAACTACAAGAGATTAAAGGCCTTCTAACGACCTTTGGCAATGAGATGGTTAATCTAAGAAAACAACAAAATCAAGGTTTTAAGCCATATCGGCCCTCATATCAGTCTAATTACCAGCAAAATCAGACCAATAAACCACCTTATTAGCCTTATAATCAAGGCCAAAATTTTGCTCCTAACCAGAGGCCACATCAAGCTTATGACTCCAACACTGTAAGCACTTCCAAAGAGCTTGCACTTGTCTAGAACAAATTAGTTCAAGATTATGAATGGTGTTTTCCGTGTAGTCAACCCTATAATCAGAATACCTATGTCAATGGGCTGCTTAACCAAGCCTTGATGGTTCAGAACAGTTCAGTAATACAGTCTAGTGCGCCTATAGCAACTGAAGTACAATAGCAAGAACAATAGACACTTGAGTCTACATTCCTAAACTAGCAAGGGGAAGAATTATGTGGAGTGTTCCACACTGATTCTTCAATTGCAGACAATACACATAGTAAGAAGAGGGCAATAGATGAAGGACATCAACCTAATACAGTTTAGACTCAATCGAAACTAGGGCCAAACCAGAATCAGAGTGCTCCTAGCCCGTCGAAAGCTGACCAAATCTGAATGCTACCAAGGGGTCAGCCTTTGGTAGGCAAGCAACAGTCTGATTCATCAGCCCAGGCACCTTCAGTTCAAGGTGATGTTGTTCCTCCCAAAGGTCAAGTTAAACCTACTACATCTTTCAATATATTGGAGCATATGAAGAAAATTAATGTACCCATGTCAATATGGGATTCTCTGAGTATTCCGAGTCAAAAGGACCTGCTTCAATCTGCTTTATTAGGTTTAAGTGTCTCAGATGAGCCTAGTATAGAAAAGGAGAAGGTTGTGTTGGCTAATACTACTGTTGGTGATAAAGAATAGCAAGCTGCTAAGGCCAAGCCACCTCCTTTTTATTTTTCATTAATCATACGGGATCATCTGGTTCACAATTGTATGATTGACTCAGGGGCTAGTAGTTCAGTTATGCCCAAACAAATTGTCAATAAGTTGGGAATTGAATATGAGCCACTAAAAAAGGGGGTAGTACAATTGGATGGTACTACTGTTAACACAGTAGGGGTCATTAAAAATTTGAGCTTAACTCTACATGCATGTCCAAATTTTGCAATACCACAGGATATATACATTATTGAGTTGTCCTCGTACTTTACCCTTTGTTTATCTAGGGATTTTACGGCCCAGATAGGTGGTTACCTATCCTCTGATTGGTCTCACATGTTGTTCAGGACTAGATATGGTACTAGAGCCACTATTAAATCAAAACTCATAGCCAAGGTTCATATTGAACCTTACAATCTATCTCCTATCAATGCCAACTTGTTTACAAGTGTACAAGTGGAGCAGCCAGCTGTTCAAGAGGTAGAGATTCAAATAGAAAGAACATCAGATATTCTTCCTAAAGAGTGGGTGCCTCAAGCTCATGAAGTTGGTAAAGGTGAGCAATTGGAGGAGGTTGACATTGGTGTTTATATGATGCATGAGACTGACTCTTTTATGCCTAATGTTGAAAAGGACAAGGAACAACATAGTGAGCAGCATGAAAATGATCTGTGGGAGCTGTATTTTGATGGCTCAAGGAATAGGGTAGGTGTTGGTGGTGGATGTATGCTGGTATCACCAGAAGGTCAGAAGTACTATCTATCTTTCAGATTTTGTTTTAGTTGTTCTAATAATTTTGCTTAATATGAAGCTCTAGCCCAAGGCTTGGAATGGGCAAGACAGAGAGGTATCAACTGTATAAAATTTTATGGTGACAGCGAGTTGGTTGTCAATCAGGTGAGGAAGCTTAATGTTGTTAAAAATGATATACTCAGGTCTTACATAAATAGGGTATGGGACCTCTTAGAGGGATTTGAGGCATTTAATCTGATTTCCATTCCTAGAGCTTAGAATAAACATGTTGATAGATTAGCTACTGTGGGAGCTAAACATGATATTCCAAAGGAGATTTGTAGCGATAAAACTAATCAGCATATCAAGGTTGTAGTTAGGTTGGTTGTGCCTGATAATAATATACAATGGAAAGTTTTTGATAGTGACCAGCATATTGTCAGCTTTTTAAGAGAAAAAATTGAGTTCTCACATGCCAATCAGGAAAAGTTACAGCACCAGTATAGTGACCAGATTATCCAGTTAAAGAACAACAAGTTGCCCAAAGGCCTGGTCACTTTAGAATCTATTTTTTAATACTGATGATGAAGCTAGAAAACCTAAGGGGAGTATTTAGGTTCAATAAGATCACTACGAAGAGGTTGAATTTTTCAAAGAAAAGCTTCTTAAGTTAGGCAAGGTATGTACAGCAGAAGAAAAGCATGTTTTTGTTCAGCTTTGCCAAGAATTTAATGATATCTTTTCCTGGAAATATATTGATTTAAAGGGATTTAATCCCCAGCTTGCTCAACATACCATTGAACTTGAGCCTAATGTCAAGCCTGTTAGGAAAAAGAAGAGGCCCTAAATCCCAAGTTAGAACCTTTGATGAAAAAGGAGTTAAATAAGTTGATTGAAAGCAGCATTATTTTCCCCATCAAGCATACCTCATGGGTTTCAAACCTAGTACCAGTAAGGAAGAAAATTGGTGAAATAAGACTCTATGTAGATTTTTGTGACTTAAATAGGGCCTCCTTAAAGGACCGTCATCCTCTACCTTCTATGAAGCAGATACTTCAAGTAGTTTCAAGGTCTGAAAGGTTTTCCTTATTAGATGGCTATTCTAGTTACAACTGGATATTAGTGAAAAAAGAGGATGGGTACAAAACAGCCTTCACCACAAAATGGGGAACTGTGGCCTATTGGAAAATGCCCTTTGGTTTATCTAATGCTGGGGCAACCTTTCAAAAGGTGATGGATATGGCCTTTCATGCTTTAATGTACAAGATAGTCTTAGTCTACCTTGATGATATCACTATTTTTTCTAAAGAGGCTAAGGATCATCTGAGTCATTTGAGGCAGATTTTTGAAAAATGCATGGAATTTGGGATATCACTTAACCCCAAAAGTGTGTGTTTGCTATCCACGAAGGAAGATTGATTGGTTATGTGGTATCTAAAAAGGGTATTACTATTGACCCTGAAAGAATAAGTGTTATCTTAACTCTTCCTTTACCAATGCACAAGAAAAGTCTGCAGAGTTTTATTGGTAGGATTAACTTTGTTATGAGGTTTATCCCTAACATTGCTGATTTATTAAGTCCACTAACTCATATGCTGAGAAAGAATGTACCTTTCAACTGGACTAAGGATGGGAAAAAAAAATTTAAGCTTATAAAAGAGGCATTAGCAACCGTACCTACACTTTTGAATCCTGACTTTTCTAAAGATTTCATTTTATATGCCTATGGAAATGTTGATTCACTTTCAGCCATACTTGTATAGCAAAATGATGAAGGATCTGAACAGCCCGTGGTGTTCTTCAATTAGGGACTCAAAGATTACGAGCTCAAGTATACTCTTGTAGAGAAACATGTTCTCGTTGTCATAAGAAGCTTAAAGAAGTTTAGGCACCTGCTTTCCAATAACAAGATTATACTGATGGTTGCTCATCTAGGTGTGAAAGAGTTTTTATTAAACAATGATTTGAGTGATAGAAGAGCTGGTTGGGTCACTAAGGTGATGGAGTATGACCTCGAGATAAAGGTTACCAAAATAATAAGAGGGAGAGGTCTCTGCAAACAGCTTACTCAGGACAGCAACAGCAGTATAAAGGAGGAGGAAAGTTCTATTTTAGCACTCCAAGATGGACTACAAACTGCTATACCTGCTCCTACTGGTTGGATTACAAAAATGGCACATTTTTTATTGACTAGTGAGTGCCCTCCTGATCTGACTAGATCTAGAAGAAGGTATTATCGACTGCAATCCATACCTTATGTTCTTTTAAATGGTTTCTTGTTTAGAAGATATTTCCATGGTGTCCTATTAAGATGTATCGAAGCTGATCAGGTTGATAGAGTGTTGTATGAATTCCATCAAGGGTCAGCTGGCGTACACTTTTCTCCGAGAGCCACAGCTCTTAAAATAATGAAAGGAGGTTATTACTGGCCTACCTTATTCAAAGACGCTCATGCATGGGTAAGAAGGTGCAAGGAGTGTGCTATTTTTGCTGGAAAAGAGAAGCTAGCAGCCCTCCCGCTGCAACCGATTCAAATTGATCAGCCCTTCATGAAATGGGGTTTGGATTTCATTGGGGTTATAAACCCGCCATCAAGTGTCAGCCACAAATGGATACTCATAGCCACTGATTATTTTTCAAAATGGACTAAAGTTGTGGCACTCAAAGAGGCTAATGAATCTGTTGTCCTAAATTTCTACGAAGAGCTAGTCCCCAGATTTGGTATCCCAGATTCTATTATGTCAGACAATACCCTTGCTTTTGTAAGTTTTAAAATTTATGACTGGGCTGTCAAAAATGGTATATATCTGATCACATCCTCTAATTATTATCCCCAGGGCAATGGACAGGTTGAGTCCACCAACAAGAATCTCTTGAGGATCATTAAGAGAACCATGGAGGACAATCAAAAAGTCTGGCAAACCAAGCTGAAATCAGCCTTGTGGGCTGATAGGATTACATCAAAAAAGTCTACAGGACTTTCTCCATACATGTTAGTGTACAGAAAAGAGGCAAGACTGCCCATTTCAGTTGAACTCCCATCCCTGGATTTGGTAAACCAGCTTGATATGATTGAGGAGGAGCCTATGACAGCAAGGTTGGCTCAGTTAATTGAGCTTGAAGAACTCAGAGCTGAAGCAGTGAAGAGGACTAAGCAATATCAGGCTCAAATAAAAAGGCATCTCCCAGAGTGTTCCAAAAAGGTGACATAGTGCTAAAGTGGAATGAATTAAAAAGCAAGCCTGGAAAGCACTCCAAATTTGATGCACTTTGGACTGGGCCATATATCATTACTGAGGAGAAATAGCATAATACTTTCCAGCTATCTAGGTTAGATGGTATAGTGGAACCAATCCCAGTGAATGGGATTCACCTCAAATGTTGCTTCTGAGGTATGGACCTAAATCTATACATAGTTGTTAAAGTTCTGGAGAATAGGTGCAGTTTTCATTCCCTAAGTGTTGTCCCAGCATGGTAAATAGTTTCACTTCAATTTTTTCTATTTTTCAATAAGTTTCTAGTAACCTGTTATGTTCTATGAGTCTCAAGTGAGTTATAGCCATGCACAAGGCTGCTCCAGGTCTGTTTCTGAGTTTTCCCAATGACTCCATGCCCAATGCATTGGCCTAGGATACTAGTCTACATGTTTAGCAGGAAAACATCTAGCTGAGGTCGCCAGAAATGTTACCCAATTTTCACCTACGGGCTCAATTAGGAAGGGTAACCTATGTTTTCGAGTGTTCATAAAGGCCAACTGGAGGAACATTTGCATTTGGGTTACCTGTTTTCTAACTTGTTTGCTTCTTGTGTAGCTGCGGGGGGAGGGTTATGTTTTAAAATTCGGCACGTGGATTAAATGTGGCTCCCACAAGGGTTGAGCCCAGCATGCAGGTATTCAATTTTTTTTGGGGGTAGGTCTTCATCTTGTTTTTTCCTTGTTTTTCCCCTTTCCATTTTTTCCCTGGGCCTTTTTTCTTTTTGTTCTGTCGAAGGCGGAGTCAGACCGAAACCAAACATTGGAACTTTTCCAAAATTCCAGTTTCTGTTTTTGTTCCGGTTTCAGTTCTGGTTCCGCACTTATGTGCATTTCATTTTCTTCTTTGACCTTGTGTTTGACTGTGGGGTGGTTTCTTCCCTTTGTTTCTTTCTTCTTTCCTTTTTCCCTATTTTTGTTGTGTTTTGGAAGACTCGGGATCGGAACTAACACCGAGCGATGGAACTTTTCCAAAGTTCTTATTTTTGTTTCTGGTCCCATCCCGGTCCCAGTTTCGTTGAGCTTGTTTGTTTGTCTTACCTTCATTCTTCATTCTTTGGTCGGGGGGTGTTTCCTCCCCTTCTTTTTCTTCCTTTTTCATCCCTTTTTCATCATCTTTGTATTGTGTCGGAGGCGGATTCAAAACATAATCTGAACTTGAAACTTGATGAAAGTTTCAGTGTCAGATTTGTTTCCACCCCCGCCCCTACTGTGTTTTTCCCAGGATCGATTTTGGTTCCGTTCCCGCCTTTTTTTTCATTTTTTGTTGGGTGTTTTCTTTGTTTTGTCGGACCCGATGCGCAGACCAAAATCGAGCGATGGAACTTTTCCAAAGTTCCAGTTCCTGTTTCTGATCTGGCCCCAGACTCGGTTTCACCCGTTCTTCTCTTCTTTTTTCGTGGCCTGTGATCGGGGATGTCTCCTCCTCTTCGTCCTTGTGTTTTTCTTTCTTCCTTCTTGCCTTGCATGTTGTCGAGGGTGGGATCGGAATGAAATCCAAACTTGAAACTTCAGAAAAGTTTCATGTCTGAATTTGGTTGCAATTCCGGTTCCACCTGCTATCTAGTTTTTCCCCCGTCCCAACTCCGATCCCTGTTCGGTTCTCATCTCGACTCTGACTCCGCCGAAGGGTTTGAGCTCGGGAAACATTGAGGAGCTCGGCGTGATGTCTTTTCGACCAGATGGAGTCTACACGAAGTAACATGGTCTCGCCAAAGGAAGTTGAGCTCGCCATAACCTCTGGCCGATAGCGATGGTCTTGGCGATAATTTTTGTTATTGATATAACTTTGGGCACTCGCTATGATGTCTCGCCGACTGTCGTGTGTCTTGTCGATAACTGTTGAAGGGCATAAGCGCATCGGGGAGACACGGTTAGTGTCTCAGTGACATGAGATTCTAAGGAAGTGACCTTCGACCATCTGGGAATCTACATGGCACAAATTCAACCAATCAGAAAGAGCTAAAGACGGTCATGGGTAGTTTGACTAATCGACTTCCCCTGTAATGAAAGATCGACAGAATGTGTGTGGTGTGGATCAGCTCGATGAAGCAATGACGTTTGAATCTGACAAGGTAAATTTGATGCTGCTTCTTGAAGGGGGTCAACTTGTAGAAAGATCTAGAGCAAGAGGAGAGCCGAAGGGGAAGAGGCCGCGAGTCACAAATAATAGCTGGGACGTCGGTTGTTAAAATTGGGTCGACATTAATGACCATGTCGCAGAGCATTCAAAGCAGCTCTGACGAAGTCTCAAGGGTGGGCATGAGGGTTGCGGGTTAATGGAGTCATTGTAAAAGATCTAAAGGCCATGCCCGGGAGCGAGCTTTCACCGACATGAACAAGGGATGCACATTTAATGCCTCATTAACTTCATTCCAAAGTGCTTCTAGGGCCGACGTGTCCAGGCACCAACTCATTTTGTAAACCCTAAGGTAGGGGCCGACACTCTTGGTTTCTTAGTTGTATATATGGCATCTTTTGCCTCTTTTGAAGCAATTCTTGGTTAGGAGATTGCTAAAAGAGCATTATTCAGCCTTTGTAACTCATTTTTATGATACTACAGATCTGTAACACAGATACTCCTTATTTTCTCAATAGAAAGTCATTTCCTTCACATATTTTCTTTGTTATTTTAGTGACTGGTTGTGAGTTGCATGATAAAGTTTTGTGTGATCCTTATTTTATCAGATTCCTTTAGTACTAGATGCAAAGAATATTATGTCATAAAGTTGGTTTATGTTAGTGATCTCTTTCTCTTGCGTTTATACCTATGAAAACATCTTTATTTTCCTTGTATTAAGCATTAGAACAGTCGAAACCTTACGTAGACTCACTTTTATAAACATAAATCTCTGTATTGTGAGATTGTTTAGCTCTATTGAGATTTTCTATGAGTTTTCTGCAGTATTGTCATATTTTTATCTTTGGTGTATCACTTGTTAGTGATAGGTTTTAAATTCAAGTATATCCTTCTTACTCTTTTCCTTATCATTCTTTAGTTTTCTCATGATAACACAAAGGGGAACTAGCCCATAATCTGGAGGTTCACTTCATTCCCAGGTCACCCACAACCTCGAAGTGTTCCCATGTGTCAATAGGTCACTACAGTTAATAGCTTAGCAAGGGTGCAACTTTATTTGACAACAGTTCTTCCATGTGTACATCTTCCTGCTTCTCAATCTTTGTCTCGTGGTGCATTATTTTTTTCTTTTCTTTCTCCTTTCGTTGTTCTTCACTTGAGTAAGCTCTGAACTCCCTAAAAATCACATCTCTAGAGAAAACCATTTTATCAGTTAGTGAATTCCAAAGCTTAATAACCTTTTACATCCTCACTGTAACCAACAAATATTCATTTATGTTCTTTTGGATCTAGTTTAGAACACTTCTCTTGAGGCACATGAACAAAATCATCACAACCAAATACCCTTAAATGTGAAACAAAAGGCTTTCTACCTATCCACATTTTATAAGAAGCTTTATATGTTGAAAATATGGAATTCTGAGAGGGGGGATGAATCGGTATTCCATAAAACTATTTACATAAAATCCATATAACCATTGTCACAATTCTGACTGAATCAGCAAGAGAGAACATAGAAACAAATCAAAGTAACCATACCACATGAACACTAGGATTTTTACATGGAAAACCCAAAGAGGGAAAAACCACGGTTAGGGTTAACTCACAATATATTATATCTAGATACAAAATATTACAGGGCTCACTGCTAGGAGATACAAAGATAGTGGATCACTGCCAAGAGGTTGAACTGATAGGATACACCTTCAATATGTAGGGTTCAATTCCAATAAAGTTCTAAATATGTAGTACTGCCTCACACAACAATCGCTCAACAAACCTGTATTGATCCACAACTGACAAATCATTTAGGCTCAGACCTTTCTTCAACACACTTTTCTTCTCCACACTTCCTTCTCCTT
The DNA here is from genome assembly GCA_007258455.2 of Sequoia sempervirens. Taxonomy (NCBI): domain Eukaryota; kingdom Viridiplantae; phylum Streptophyta; class Pinopsida; order Cupressales; family Cupressaceae; genus Sequoia; species Sequoia sempervirens. Next base: position 62,480 of record VDFB02385219.1, on the reverse strand, counting down.
CTTCGCTCTCTCATCTCATTCCTCAAAACATCTTATATATATATATATAGACACACACACACAAGTATATCTTAATCATCAATTAGGTCAGCCTAATTAGATAAAAAAATAATAATCAAAACTCTCTTTATCGACACCATAAAATATTTTATCCCTGTAATGCAAATTATACCAAGTCGGCTGACATCCATAAAATACAACTAGTCTCCATAATGTATTGCATACGCTGAGTCGGCCAAGACTTGAACACAATTCTCCAAACCAACAAATAATTATCAAAGAAAACACCTTCCGGATCCAAGAACACATTAATTTCCCATCATACCACCAACATAAAGACCATCAACAAAACCACAACATAATAATAATCACCTTAATAGAATACAAAGTCTCATGCACAGTATGCCAAGAAAGGAACAATAGTAGAATACAGATTTGCACTATGTCAGAGATAACTTTCTGCTCACAACCAAAGATGTCTCAAGATCTGGGATATAGCTGTCTGAATGAGTCATGATAACATGGTTAAGAGATTGGATTCATATCAGATCTTGCAATGATTTTCGAACTTAGATAAATCCATCACAAAGGGCATTACCGATAGAGAGCAGCTTCTGGTAAACTGAGTAGGCTTCTCATAGAGTTATCATCATGTTGAAATCAATGACAACAAAGAAACAACCAACACAAACCATCCATACTTCATTCTCATGTTGCAAGGCCCAACATTATCAACAAGAGTTGAACAAGGAGATCTATTAACAAAATATCATGCAGTACTTACAACTTTTTCCCAAAAGCATCTATCAAGCTTACCACCACTCAACATGTTCCTAGCTCTTTCCATCAAGGTTTGGTTCATTATTTCTACTACCCCACTTTGTTGAGGTGTATAAGGAGTAGTTTTTTTTCCAAATAATACTTGCATGCTTATAGAACTCATCAAATTCCCTAGAACAATATTCACCCCCATTATCAGATCTCAACACCCTTATCTCATAATCTATTTTCTTCTCAACTAAGGCTTTAAATTACTTAAACTTAGTAAAAACTTCATATTTTGCATGCATAAATTAAATCTAGGTGTATCTTGAGACATCATCGATGAAAGGAATATAATAGTGAGATTTTTCAAAAGAGTCAACATCCACTGGTCCAAACATATCTGAATGAATGATCTCTAATAATCTCTTAGCTTTATTAGTTCCATTATGAAATTATGATCTATTTTGTTTTCCAAACACAAAATGCTCAGAAAAATCATTTTGGCCAATAGAATAATTAGAAATATCATCAACCAACATTTTATTCAAAATGGTTTTAAGACCCTTTTCACTTATGTAACCCAATATATGGTGCCACAACATATATGCATTTTCAGTGCCAATTACATTGGCAGAGTTACAAAAAGTGGAAGCAATAAGCCTAAACAAATTCCCTATCTAAGATCCCTTAGAAATCACCAAACTCCCTCTTACCAATTTGTAACCAGACTTGTCAAATGTCACATGCTTTCTGTTGATGGTGTTGAGTTAACTCACAACATGTAGGTAAGATAAAAGTGAAATATCTCACCTCTCTTGAAAAAGACAATCAACAATCAAACTGATCACCTCCCAAGGTCTTTGATGTTGGTTCACAATGTTGTTGTTTCACTAAGTGGTCAATATGGTTGTAATGTTCAAGGGGCCAGCTGGTATTGAGCTTCTAGAAATTGTTATAAGATCAAACATATATTTATTAAACCTACTTTAACCGGTGGTTTTAAAGAAACAAAAAAAGATAGATTAAAGTTTTTAAACTGAAGAGAATGTTGATTCATCCAACTAATTAGACTTGTTACCTTCCAAGGAATTCCTAAACTAAAACTGCAGAATAAAGTTAACTTGTAATTAATACAAAGTTTCATTCATTCACAGTGCAAAATTTAACAGTAGATTGCAAATCATCATTTAAACAAAACATAAGATAAAATTTCATTCCTTGAAAGCTTTCCAAATCAAATAATTAACCCAAGATAAATACCATTCTGGAGCACAATATGAAGTAGATTTAAATATGGCTGCTTCTATGTTGGTGAAACAAATAAACAGCATTTACAAATCTGGAAAGATCACCAGTGTACATAAAACCCATGTCTTCGAATTATCTCCATCTATACTAAGAAAATCTAGGAGATACAATACATCCTCTTGCTAAACTTAACTTCTACTTTGTTTCTGCTCTTGATTTTTTATCTACCTTCTAACCCTAACTGTTAATGCTTAACCAAAAGAAAAGAAGATCATCTCCTAAAAATATCTCTATCTAAAAAATATCTATCTCTGTGTGTCTCCTTTACAAAGAGGCAAAAGTGCCATATATACAAAACGCGCCAAAAATGCGTTGGCCCCTATTTTAGGGTCTACAAAATAAGTTGGTTCCAGAAGGGTTTGAACAAAGTCAAGGATGCATTAAATGCATATACTTTGTTTATGTTGGTGAAATATTTCCTTCAGGCATGGTTTCTAGATCCTTTACAACCACCACCATTAAATCGCAACCCTCGTGTCCACCATTAAGACTCCACGTGTTCTATCTTGGACCTTGAAAACTGTTCCCGCAAAGCTGCTTTGAATGTTCTGAAGCACTATCATTAATGTCGATCCACTTTTGCCAGCAGGCATCCCATCTATCATTTAAAACTCTCGCCTTCTCCTTTTTACGCTTTCCTCTCGGCCTGGATCTTTCTACAAATTGATTTACAGTAGTAGATGCTCTCGACATGCTTTAATCCTACAAAACAATGCCTTCATCAGTCCTTTAAAAGCATAGAAAAACATCATTCATCCCACCTTTTATACCTTTCCATTTAATTATACTTAGCAAAAAGAAACTCAACTCTGGCGGAGGTGGAACCAAATTTGAACCAGAAATATCACTTACCTTTAAAACCGGCGGGGGTGGAGCCAAGATGAAACTGGAACCGGGACCGGAGTCGGAATGGGAACAAAACATGGAAATAACCAACATTTCCAAGTTCAGCCCACATTCCGGCTCTGCGTCCACAAAAAGCAAAGGAACCGGGACCAGAGCAGGGCGGGGGCGGAGTCAGAACTAGATTAGGAAAGTGAAATCGGTAACAACTCCACTTCCCAAATCCTTCCCGAACCCGGCCCCACAAAAGAGACCAAACACAAGGAACAAACACAGAAACAAACGCAAGCAGGATCGGAGCAAAAATCGATCCCGGGCAAACCAAAACGAGGGCGAGAATGGAACCAAATCCGACAATGAAACTTTTCCAAGTTTCAGGTTCGGATTCCATCCCGACCCCGCCTCCGACAACACACAAAGAAATGACGAGAAAGGACCGAAAAAAGAAGAAAAAGAAGGGGAGAAAACACCCCATGACCAAACGATCGGAATAACAGTCAAAACAAACGAGCATGGCGAAACCGGGACCGGAACTTGGAACTTCATAAAAGTTGCAGAGTTTGGTTTCAGTCCGCGTCCCGCTTCCACCAAAACAAAAAGGAAACAAATGCAGAAAACAAAGGAAACTAGCGGAACCGGAACCTGAACGGAACTAGAACTCAGACTTAGAAAAAGTTCTAAAGTTCAGTTTCATTCCGCGTCTCTCGCCCACCAGAAAAAAAAGAACAAGTGCAAAGGGGCGGAACCGGAACCGGGGACGGAACGGAAAAAAGAACTTAGAAGAAATTCTAAAGTTCGGTTTCGGTCCCGATCTCGCATCCGCCAGAATGACAAAGAAAACCGACAAAGAAAACTAGCGCAAAAAATAAAGGAACCCGGCGGAACCGGAACCGGAACGGAAACAGAACTCGGACTTACAAAAAGTTCTGAAGTTTTGTTTTGTTTCGCGTCCCTCGCCCGCCAGAACAGAAGATGACACAAAACAAGGAAAATTGGCAGAACCGGAACTAGAACGGAACAGAAACCAGAACTTGGAAGAAATTCCAAAGTTTAGTTTCGGTCCCGGTTCCACGTCTGCCAGAACAAAACAAAAAACACCTAAGGAAAAAAACAAAAGGCCAAAGGAAACAGAACAAAAAAAGGGGGGACCTATTTTAAACAAGTTTCAAATGGGGTGGGTATGCAAGGCATAACAATTGGCGACTTGGCTAGGAAAATGGTTTAAACATTTTCAAGAAACCGAAGGATTCAGTGACCCAAAACTCCTAGTTTATGGACATCATAATTCGAGTTAGGTCAGTTTTAACAACCAAGGTTGAGCTAGAATCTCAAATGTAAATCAACACTAGCTACCCCTGAATCTATGTGTGTGCTTGATGGTGCATCACCCTTTTACAAAGTTTTCCTCATCTTTTGAACAATAATGTGCAAGATTTGAACTACATGAGTTGATTCCCTTTAGTTGTTGTGCAATGATATCCTGGGCATTGATCCACTGCCAGTTAGGTGTCCATAGCCCCGACGGAGATACCTCTAGTTTTCCCACAGCATTGCTCTACTACTAGTCAGGCATCCATAGCCCCGGTAGAGATACTGGAATCACCCATTCATATTGAGTTTTCTTTTCTTAGATAGTTCTCTCTTTTTTTTCTTTTTTTTTGGAGTTTCAGATATTTCACTCAATTCTTTCTCAATATGTCAGATGTCTGACATCTGTTCTGGGTTGAAAACTACCATGGACCTCATAACAGCATCTGGAGAATCAGATTTTTTACTCAAATCTTACAACACCATCACCCTAAGACAAATATACCATTACAAAAGGAAATGTTTTTATTGATTTGTGGTATATTCAATTGTAGTTAATGAAGATTGTTTACTTTGCACCTTGTTTTCAAGACTTTCCACAACTCTTACTGATAATGGACATAAAACAACAAATTTATGACAAAATCATGCAATTAGAAAACCTGAAAATATCTAAACAAACTTCTCTCCTAATAACCAAAGTATACTTCAAATAACAACCCCCTTACAAATGCATAAAATGAAGTTCCCCACACAAAAAGGAAACAACAAGCAAAAGAAAAAAAGGGAAAAGGCAAGCAAGGAAAACAACAGAACTATTTACAAGCGAAACAACAAATTATTTGCATATATACAACCCAACAAAAATATCAAACTTTCAAGATCCAAAGTAATGTTTAAGAAGTTGTCCATTGACAGGCAATGGAATAGGTTCTCTCATTAAACTATTCAACTGGAAAGCATTTTCTCCTAGGATTTTGGCAATTTGATAGGGACCCAACCAAAGCTTATCAAACTTCTGGTGATCACCTTTCTTTTTGTTAGCCTTATCCCACAGCAGCACAAGGTCTAATATTCTGAAAGCCTTGATTTTGGCTCTTTTGTCAAACCAACGTTTTACAACAGCCTGGTGTCTAAAGAATTGTTGCAAAGCAATGTCTCTCTGCTCTTCTAATTTCAGCAAGCCAGCTAACCTTACTTCAATCCTATCATCACTAAAGTAAAATTCCTGCATAAATTTTAGGATAGGTATTTGCAAGTGAATGGGGAACACGGGCTCTTGGCCATATACTAGCTTAAATGGTGAAGTCTTTAAAGAAGCCTTGACCCTAGTCCTATCTGCCCATAAAGAAAATCTTAACTAGGTATGCCAGTCCCTAGGATTGTTTTCTAACAGTTTTTTTATTACTCCTAGGAGATTCTTATTAGTTGATTCTGCAACTCCATTTCCTTGCGGATAATAGTTTGAAGAATACTTTAAAACAATTTTATGATCATAATCCTATGAAATGAACTCGGCAAAAGAAAAGGCAGGGCCATTGTCACATACCAATGCAAAGGGTACTCCAAACCTGGTTGTGATGCATTCAGTGAGGAACTTGATTACCACTTCTGTTGTGCTATTCTTGCAAGGAATAGCTTTTGTCCATCTCATGCAGTAATCTGTGGCAGTCAAAATGAATTTGTGTCCTGCAGAAGAATTTGGATTAATTACCCCAATAAAATCAAGTGCCCATTGGGCAAATGGTCTTACCTCATAAACATGTTGCAATGGCATGGTTGAATGGCACTCTCTTGATGCAGAAATTTGACATATATGACATGTTCTTACATGTTGGTGGGCATCCTTGAACACACATGGCCAATAACAACCAAATCTGAGAATCTGATGTGCTAACGAATCTGTAGAACCATGACCTATGCCATGTTTCCCATGAAATTCAGCAATTGCATGCTTAGCCTCTTGTTGATCAAGGCATCATAAGTAAAATCCCTCAAAATTCTTCATGTATAACAATCCTCCTTTGAAAATATAATGGGAGCTTTTCATTCTCAGTGCTCTCCTTTGAGTTGTATTCATTCCCTCTGGGCACCGATTATTGAGCATGAAATAAATAATATCGGCATACCAAGGGTCATTAGAAAAGGATTGTGTTGTGTATTACTGACCAATAATGTTCTCACCAGCATCTGCCATTTCTTTAGACAAGCCTTGACCTCAGACAAGTTTCATAGGGTGAATCTCCAGATTGAACTCCTGCAGAATAGCCATCCATTTCCCCCTTCGTTCTCCCAACTCGCTTTGCATAAGTAGAGACTTTACAACAGAATCAGGAACTACAACAATAATCTGACTTCGAAGGATATAGTGCCTGAACTTCTTGACAACTCTAACCAACGCAAAAGCTTTTTTCTCAAGAGGTGGGTACTTGACTTCAGCATTCTTAAACAGAGAACTCATGAAGGCAATTGGCCTTTCATCCCCTTCCTCTCTTTGTTGAGTTAGGGCAGTTGCACACGAGTGTTCAGAAACAAAAGAATAAATATAAAATGGCTTCAAGTAGTCAGGGCTAGTGAGGACTGGCACTTCCAAAATGGATTACTTAACTTGAAAAAAGGCAGCCTTTGCCTCATTACTCCATTCTATTCTAGCATCTTTCTTCATCATTGTGTTCAAAGGTTTAACAATCTCTGCAAAACCTGTGATAAACTTTCTCACAAAGTTGATCTTTCCAAAGAAAAATCTCATCTCCCTCTTACTTCCTGGCATGGTTGACTTTAAAATAGACTCAACTCGGTCTGGATCTATCGATATCCCTCTTTCTAAGATTATGTGTCCCAAAAGTTTCCCTTCGGAAACCCCAAACACACACTTTTTAGGATTCAGAGAAACACCATATTGGATACATATTTCAAGAACTTTAGCCAAGTATGTAGCATGGTTTAATCTATCTTTAGAGAATACTGTCAGGTCATCCATATAAACGATGATGCATTTACCAATCAAATATTTGAATGCTATGTCCATGGCATGCTGAAAGGTTGCTCCAGCATTTATCAGACCAAATGGCATCCTCCTCTAAGAAAATGTTCCCCACTTAGTAGTGAAGGTTGTCTCCATTCTGTCTTCATAATTAATGATCACCTAATTGTATCCAGAATAACCATCCAGGAATGATATCATTTGAGACCCATTGACAGTTTGCAAGACTTCGTCCAGAGAATGGAGTGGGTAGTTGTCTTTTTCCGAAGCTCTCTTCAGATTCCTGAAATCTACACATAGTCTGATCTCTCCATTCTTCTTACAAACTAGAACCAAGTTAGCCACCCATGTTGAATGTCGTACAGGGAAGATTATTCTTGCAAAAAGCAATTTTTGAACTTCCTTAAAGATCAGTGGTTCAATCAGGGCATTGACAAGACGATGTTTCTACCGAAATGGTCTAGCTTCTGGCTTCAAAGGAATAGTATGAGTTATCACAGAAGTATCAAATATTTTTAGATCTTCATACCCCCAAGCAATTGCAGCAACATCTTTCTTTAGTGCCCTCAGTATATATTTTCTAATTGCTCCAGGGTAGGCTTTCCCTATGTAAACATTTCTTTCAGGGCCAGAATCAGCTACGTTAACAGTTTCATATTCACCTCCTTTATCTTCAGTTGACACCTTTGCCCGAGCCCTTGGGTTTGAATCAAAAATTATTTCTAAGGCCACCATTCCCTTGGGAATGCTATTACTTTTTACATTGAGGACACCTTTTGTATCACAATTTTCGGGGTCCCAATCTCCTTGATCCCTGTCGGACTCATTGATGATATGTCTTTCGAAAACATTTGAGCTTGCTAGAAAATCAAGGATATGTTGATCATCGTCGAAGACTTGAAAGTTCCTGAAATTATTAGGGACAGCCGAGGTGGATATCAATTCTACTGAGAATCTCTTAAGCTTGGAGCCTTGCATGGGTTCCAAGGTACTTGCAGCAATAGCTAATGAATTAGCTATTTGATTCTCCTCTCTAGGGATTAAACTAATCCCAAAAGAATCAAAGTCTTCAATCAGGTTCCATACCTGATTTCTATAAGCTGCCAGCCTTTTATTATGACATGTGTATTGGTTGCGTACTTGCTTGATAATCACTTCTAAATCTCCTTTAACTGTCAAGGTAGTAACTTTCTTCTAATGTGCCAACATCAGTCCCCGAGCTAATGCTTCATAATCTACTATATTGTTAGTGCATCCAAACTGCAACTTGTAAGAAGCAAAAAATGTTTTCCCTTTCGGGCTGGTTAATTCAATTCCAACGCCACACCCTGTTTTAGATTTGGATCCATCAAACGTGAGGGTCCATAGCTGATCATGAGATGGGGTTAATCCCTTTGAGCCTGTTGTGGGTGTTTGGATAAGATGAACGGTGGGTCCACTTGATCTTTTGCATCGAATATTGGGAATGGCTGTTCAATAAGTTCATCAGGTGTAATTCCCGGTTCCTGGTCAGATATATCATGTAATCCTAGGATATCTTTCTGACAGTCACTTGTATCTTTGATTAATCCCTTGGGTTTTGGTATACTTGTGAGTGCAGGGGTATCAAAAAAACTTTGGGGTTGTTCATCATAACTACGTTGGTCCGGTATTGTGACTAGGGTAGGTTCAACTTGAGGAGGGACTTCCTCTGAAGGTATATTTTCTCTGGTTAACATTATTGAATTTTTGGCTTCGAATGAGAAGTGATCTGAAGCGGCCTCAAGGTGACTTGGGTGGGTCTCTTCGGTTTGGGAAACATGGTTTAAAAAACTGATGCAAGGTTGGAAAGTCAGTTCCAAATGAATTTGGCAGTGTACCCTGCACCAATTAGGGAGTAGAAGACTCCGCAAATCGATATCTTCCCCTAAGACCAGCTGATCCTGTTGCAGCTTCCTGATCAATACCTATTGGTTTTCATTAATCATGGGATCAGGGAATTTTTGCATTGACAAATATTTAGAATCAAGAACCGAAAAGGTTAGGATTTCCTCTCATTTATAAACCCCTACCTCGGTTTCAAAATAAGCTACCTCATTGGGACAGTCATACTCAGTGATGATATGTTTGAGGCGAGGTTCACTCTTAATCCTAATCTAGGTAGGCATTCCCCTCCATGGTAGCCACATGTGTGAAAAGTCAAGGGAGAGGTATCCCCCTATACTTTTCATTAAATCTCTGCTCAATAGCATACCATAAGTCTCAGGAATGTCTGCTACTTGAATATCCATATTGTTTAAAATCTTAGGGTTGGACCCTACTTGCACATGTATATTTCTCAATTCTCCAACTACATTAACCTCTATTTTATCGAGTTGGATGACCTTCTTTTTTGTTTGGACAGGGTTCAATCCCAATTTCTTGCATACAGAAAATGGCATCACATTGCTAGAAGCCCCTGAATCTAGCAGACAATTATGTAGATTCTTCCCACATATTCTCAAACTTAAAAGAAATGGTGGGGTACCTACCTTGCTTCTGAACAAAGCTGCATTCATGTCTGGAGTGGGTGCCACCTTGGTTTTCCCTTTTGATTTATCAACTTCTTCCAAAGCTTTCAGCACTATCTCTCATTGGGCAGGGCACCACTATAGGATGTCAAAGTATGATAAAGAGGTTTTCTATTTCTGCATCTTAGAAACAATATCAAATTCTATGTTATAGCTTGCATTACATTTGAAAACATCAGATGAATTACCTTTGTTATGAAAGTCAGGTGGACCCTTTGGTGGAGGAGGGTTGTTATCAGCACCTTGATTCGGAGGCACCATATGGTTAGGTGGTGTTGATGTAGTGAATGGACCCTTATTCTGATTTCTTAAAAAGTGTCCTCCCTTTGTCTGAAAGGCTTGGGCATCATACACATCTTCCTTTGGTTCATTCTCATTCTGCATTGGGAATGAAGGTTCTTCTTCAAAGATGTCATAAGTCATAGATGTATCCACTAAGCCACCTCCTTTGTTTGAATTCCCTTGGAATGTTTGGGCATCTACATGTGCCATCTTCACGACCTTCTCCATTTAAGGGCAGTTTACCTCAGAATGAGTTGCAGTATCATGCATCCTGCACCAGTTAGTCATAAAATTGAGGTCAGCCACATTCGCAACATGTGGCCTCTCCTCATTAGTTTGATAACTGTGAGAAACTCCACTGTTATTTGGCCCTGTATTCCATTGTCTATTGTTTTTTGGCCTCTGGTTATACCCTCTATTTTGATTTTGATAGCCTTGGTTAGGGGAGTTTTGGCCTTGATAATTCCTCTAGCTGTGATTGTAGTTGTTTGGATAATTACGCTGATTGTTATTACTCTGATTAGGGTAATTACCTTGGTTTTGAAAGGGGTTCAGTTTAAGCTTAGCCATATCATTCGTGACTTGAGATAGAGTTTTCTTTAAGGTCTCCACCTCATTTGTGAGTTGAACTGTCTTTTCACTCTCAACACTCTTAGCAACAAGTGGCTGACCGATAGGATTTGGTATTCCAACTTGATTACGATGACCATGTGGACTGTGATGAGCCTGTGATTGTTGAGAGAAGTCAGGAGCTCCGTTGGCAAAGAATGGAATAGGATATTGAGTCTACAACTTAGATATAGGTCCATAATGGGAAGGAGACATCCCTGGGACAATATTGAATAAATGGGTTGGGTTAGGCATCTGATATCCTATTGAAGGAAAACCTCCTCCCAAGTTTCCTTGTTGAGAGCTAGTTTTTTGTTGCAACTTGATGGCTAGATGATAAACTTTAGACAGGGAATCAATATCTGTCGGCTGATAAGTCCTTTGTAGGAACAGGCCAAGCAAAGGGTCTATAACTCTAAAATATGCTTGAATGGCACTATTCTCAGCAACTAGATAGGGGTCCTGTAACCTCCTATACATTCGTTGAAACCCGGTATTAAACAAGGGCAGGGATTCACATGGCTCCTTCCTAATGGTAGAAAATTGGTGGAACAAAATGGTTGGATCCACATAAACTCTGAATTGATTGATGAAAGCATTCTCCAGGTTTGTCCAGCTTAGAATAGAACCCTATAGAAGATTTAGGTACCAGTTGTAAGCCATATCCCATAAGGAATAAGGGAACAACCTACAAACTACATCATGGTGAGCTATCTGGGCTCTGGTACAAGTGTCCTTAAAAGCTTGTATGTGCTCTTCAGCACTCCTTGATTCACCATGAATGTATTTGGGATAGAATCTCTCAGGATTCTTAGGCATATCATGAAAGCCTCCAGGAATAGTCCCTAATGGAGAGGGATTATTCATAAAGAATTCCATTGGTGATAGTGGTGGGGGTTGAGCCAGCTGTTGGATGCACTGAACTAGCTGTAATGGCACTTGAGATGGATTCGGTGGTGGATTGACGGGTATCCACTAGGGTATTGGTGAAAAGCCTAGTGGAGTGAGTGGAGCTGACAAGGGTGGTATAATGGTTGCCCCAGTCTTCTGAATCTTGTGTCTTGTTGGGGTCTTGAGTTCTATCAAAGGTCCTGGGTTTTCGGTTCATCGAAGAACTCGATGGGACCTCTCTAGTGAGAAAAACCCAATATTATCCAGTTTGCTCTTCTAGCCCTCCCTCTAGCGCTAGCTCTGTTGATGGTGCCGAGTTGACCCACAACATGTAGGTAAAATAAAAATGAAATATCTCACCTCTCCTAAAAAAGACAATCAGCAATCAAACTGATCGCCTCCCAAGGTCTTTGATGTTGGTTCACAACGTTGTTGTTTCACTACGTGGTTAATATGGTTGTAATGTTCAAGGGGCTTGCTGGTATTGAGCTTTTGGATTGTTATAAGATCAAACATATATTTAAACCTACTTTAACCAGTGGTTTAAATAAACAGAAAAAGATAGATTAAAGCTTTTAAACTGAAGAGAATGTTGATTCATCCAACTAATTAGACTTGTTACCTTCCAAGGAATTCCTAAACTAAAACTACAGAATAAAGTTAACTTGTAATTAATACAAAGTTTCATTCATTCACAATGCAAACTTTAACAGTAGATTGCAAATCATCATTTAAACAAAACATAAGATAAAATTTCATTCCTTGAAAGCTTTCCAAATCAAATAATTAACCCACGATAAATACCATTCTGGAGCACAATCAGAACTAGATTTGGATCTAGCTGCTTCCACTGTTGGTGAAACAGATAAACAGCATTTACAAATCTGGCAAGATCACCAGTGTACAGAAAACCCATGTCTTTGAATTATCTCCATCTATACTAAGAAAATATGGGAGATACATTACTTCCTCTTGCTAAACTTAACTTCTACTCTATTTCTGCTCTCAATTTTTTATCTACCTTCTCACCCTAAATGTTAATTATTAACCAAAAGAAAAGAAGATAAAAAAGAAGATCCTCTCCTAAAAATATCTCTATCTAAAAAATATCTATCTCTGTGTGTCTCCTTTACAAAAAGGAAAAAGTGCCATATATACAAAACGTGCTAAAAATGCGTCGGCCCCTGTTTTAGGGTTTACAAAATAAGTTGGTTCCAGAAGGGTTTGAACAAAGTCAAGAATGCATTAAATGCATACACTCTGTTTATGTCAGTGAAAGATTTCCTTCAGGCATGGTTTTTAGATCTTTTACAACCACCACCATTAAATCGCAGCCCTCGTGTCCGCCATTAAGACTCCATGCGTTCTATCCTTGACCTCGAAAATTGTTCCCTCAAAGCTGCTTTGAATGTTCTAAAGCACTGTCATTAATGTTGATCCACTTTCACCAACAGACATCCCATCTGTCATTTAAGACTCGCGCCTTCTCCTTTTTACGCTTTCCTCTCAGCCTGGATCTTTCTGCAAGTTGATTTATAGCAGCAAATGCTCTCGACATGCTTTAATCCTACAAAACAATGCCTTCATCAGTCCTCTAAAAGCATAGAAAAACATCATTCATCCCAACTTTTATACCTTTCCATTTAATTATACTTAGCAAAAAGAAACTCAACTCTGGTGGAGGTGGAACCAAATCTGAACTAGAAACAACACTTACCTTTAAAACAAGCGGGGGCGGAGCTAAGATGAAACCAGAACCGGGACCGGAGTCGGAACGGGAACAAAACATGGAAATAACCAGCATTTCCAAGTTCAGCCCACATTTCGGATCCGCGTCCGCAAAAAGCAAAGGAACCGGGACCAGAGCAGGGCAGGGGCGGAGTCAGAACTAGATGAGGAAAGTGAAATTGGTAACAACTCCACATCCCAAATCCTTCCCGAACCCGGCCCCACAAAAGAGACCAAACACAAGGAACAAACACGGAAACAAACGCAAGCGAGATCGGAGCAAAAACCGATCCTGGGCAAACCAAAACTGGGGCGGGAACGGAACCAAATCCGACAATGAAACTTTTCCAAGTTTTAGGTTCGAATTCCATCCCGACCCCACCTCCGACAACACACAAAGAAATACGAAAAAGGATGGAAAAAAGAAGAAAAAGAAGGAGAGAAAACACCCCACGACCAAACGATCGGAACAACAGTCAAAACACGAGCACGGCGGAACCAGGACCGAAACAGAACCGGAACCCGGAACTTCAGAAAAGTTCCAGAGTTCAGTTTTGGTCCGTCATCCTGCTTCTGCCAAAACAAAAAGGAAACAAATGCAAAAAACAAAGGAAATTGGCTGAACAGAACCAGAACTCAGACTTAGAAAAAGTTCTGAAGTTCAGTTTCGTTTCGCGTCCCGCACCCACTAGAACAAAAGGAATGAGTGCAAAGGGGCGGAACCGGAACTAGGGACAGAATGGAAACCAAAACTTAGAGGAAATTCCAAAGTTCAATTTTGGTCCTAGTCCTGCGTCCGCCAAAATGACAAAGAAAACTAGCACAGAAAACAAAGGAACCTGGCGGAACTGAAACCAGAATGGAAACAGAACTCAAACTTAGAAAAAGTTCTGAAGTTCAATTTCGTTCCGCGTCTCGCGCCCGCCAGAACAAAAGACGACACAAAACAAGGAAAATCGGCGGAACTAGAACCGAAACGGAACGGAAACCAGAACTTGGAAGAAATTCCAAAGTTCTGTTTCAGTCCTGGTTCTGCATCCACCATAACAAAACAGAAAATGCCTAAGGCAGAAAACAAAAGGCCAAAGGAAACAAAACAAAAAAAGGGGGGACCTATTTTAAACAAGTTTAAAATGGGGTGGTTATGCAAGGCATAACACTCTCCATAATCATTCGACTTGGATATTGAAAGTAAATTTCTTGCAAGTATTGGAATATGTAAAACATCATTAAAGGATTTAACCCTTCCATCACTAAAACTCAATTTTACCTTTCCCTTACCAACAATCTTCTTTGTGAAATTATCACCAAGGAAAACTTCTCCCCCATCATAAGCCGATTATTAAGTAAACCACTCCTTATGAGGAGTCATATGGTAGGAGCAACCTGAATCAATAAGCCAAACATCATCACTAATATTTTTAATAGAAATAAACAAAGTATCAAAATCATAATCTTCTTAGGACTTTTATGTGGAAGTATTTGAATTATTTTTATTATTTTGCACTCTTTCTTCACATAACCTCTCTAACCACAATTCCAACACTTTACTATGCTTTTCCTAGGGGTTTTAGAATGTCCTTTAGACTTGTCTCTCTTTTTGTCCCTTTTAGGCCCTCCTTTTTATTTGGACCTTCCTCGCACATGCAAGGCATCTTAAGAGCCCACATTCATGGAATTTATTTTCATCTCTTCTAGAAGAAGCATATCAATGAGACTATCCATCTATTTGACACCCAAAATAGTGAGAGGGGGGCTGAATAGTATTCCTTTAAACCAATCAAACATAAGCCATCCAATTATCAGAATAGAAATAACTACAATGATGTAAGAAAGCATGAAGACAACCATAGAATCACATGATACATGAACACCAGTATTTTTACATGAAAAACCCAAAATGGGAAAAAGCACAATGAGGGTTAGCTCACAACATATTATATCTAGATATAAGATATTATAGAAAGGCTCATTTCCAAGTTAGGACACAATGTCTAAAAAATGTCTCATAACCCATATAGAAAGAACAAAGAAGGGTTGGAAACACTGCCTATTTGAACTGATGTAATAGCATCTATCATATGTCAAATTATAGTTCTAATGAAGTACAAAATGATCTTCACACTAATCTGAATCAAAACTCTGCTCAATTCACAATCTGCTCAATACTGCATCACACACGTGTAGGTGAACCACCATACATGTCATATATCTCTTCAAATTTCACATACAATCTACTCTACTATCTCCAAATCATACACCACATCCTTCCTTTCATATAAAAAATTGGTTTTAATATCCTATGTATATCCACATCAAGTGTAACTCCAATTAGGTCGGCCTAATTAGAAGTAACACACAAAATTAAGCATGTCATCCTCAAAACATTTTATCCACACTTAACGCCTAAATTCAAAATTCAATTTACATCAAGATAGGTTGGCATGGACCTAATATAAATCCCACATAAGATAAATTTACTTGCTTATCCACCACAAAACATCAAATGTGTTAGGTCAGCCCAAAAATAGACCTAAACACAAAATCTTCAAGTGTACATACAATTCGCCAAATGTGCGACCTTAAAGCTTGATATTCCTTCAAATTCCCATTCAACCAGACATTTATTATCTTATCTTCATAATCATAAAAAAAAAAAAAATTGCAAAGAAATGTGGAATCTCCCATGCTAATACACTATACAAAAGGTAAAGGTGGTATACAAGACTGAGCACTATCATTCACATATTTTGAAAAACTTCACAGAATGTCACAAAATATTGAATATAGCTACATCTAATGAACTCAAATTGTAGTTAGAATTGTAGAAGGTTATACCAATTTGCGGTGAAGTGTGGACCCAAAAAATGGCGCACTGAACCACAAAACTATCAGAGGAAATGCATAGCCAATTTCCTAATAAGTCATACTTTCCATACCAACTTGCATTGTACATATGTCACCAAAAATACTTCCACACTATGCTAGGATGATCATAACAATGTTGACATCAATAGAAACACTAGATCAAGTAATATATATATATATACACTTCATTCTCATGTTTCCAAACTACATCATCAATGACAGACTTCCAACTTCCAACAATCTCCCCCTTTTTCATTGATGGCAACATGCATATCAAATAAAATTTCAAAGGCTTGTTTCAAAAAATTGTCTCCCCCTTACACATATCTCTCCCAAAAATATTTCTCCAACAACTCTTTAAGTATTTCTCTCCAAATGTTCTAACCAAAAAAAAATTCAACTATCTCTCCACCTTTGAAATCAATGGAAAAGGGCATGCAAAGATTCAATATGCTCCCCCTTAGATATATGTGTTGAATCTCCCTTAGAGAATTAATCAAAAAGGAACTTATATGCAATAAGGGATTCTAAAAACTTAGAAAAATGCATAGAAGTAAGAATTGTCAACCTGAAGATGTTGACCCTTTGAGCTTCTGCATAATGTCTTTCCAAGTAGATTTTCCTTCCTCCCAAAGCCCTTTTGCTTCAACTAGTGTCCTACACTATAATTCAAGCTACATTAGAGTTTCTTCTCCTTCTTCCATAGTACTGGGGTTGAGATTTATCTTTGAGAGATTATCAGTACTGGCAAGGGCACTTGAGATAAGAGTATGCTTTATCTTTACTAAGTCCCTTAGCTTCACGTGTTGTTTGATCATTTCTTCTCTCTGATTCTACAATGCGAAGAAGTTGTCATGTAGCTGCATAATGCCAATCTAGGTCTAATTGTCTCTGTCTTTCATTGGATCATAAGTATATGTTGCACAACTTATTTTTGTTTCAATTGAGCTCATGGCATCCTTTATGCTTCGTGTGTTATTTGGCCATTTCAAGCAATATGAAAGTGGGTTTTGTGCTTCTTCCTCATAGGTTTGAGCATCCTTCAAACATTTTGTAACTCTATTATGTGTACTTGCACACTTGTGATATCCACTAGTTTCTTCTCTACAGGGCTTGCCTCTAATTCACTTTTAGCTTGTCCTTTTAGTTCAAAGACATATACCTTGAAAGAATCAACCAAGAGTTTGAAATTTTCCATAGCAGATAATGGTGCATCAATGCTTGTTTCAGGGGTTATCTATTGTAAGGATTTTATGGCTTCATCCATATCTTGTGCATTGATAGTTTTGACTCTAGATTCATGCTCATGTTGAGCATCATCTATGTGAATTCTTTCTTCATCAATATTAGTATCATTTTGCTCTAAAATTATTGTTTGACTTTCTCTACAATCAAAGGGCTATCTATTCTTTTTCTCTTCTTACCTATCCTTGTAGAGCTTTCGAAGGCTTTAGCTCTAGTCCTATCCTTTAACCTTGATTCGTTGAGGTCTTTGGGGCTTCTTAGAAGAACTTTTGCATAGTGAGCAACTTTTGCTTTAGTCACTTCATAGTCCATTTTTTAGATCCAAATGGTCCTAGGTTCAATTGCTTCCATAAAGCAAAATTCAATGGAGACAAGAAAGTTAATGTCTCTTAAGTATCTTTCCACCACAATCTTAAGAATTATCATTCTTTCATTCATTCTCCTGTGAAAAATTTCATAGAATGTTGCAAGAGCGTCATCTTGAGCATCTGAACCTCCAAGGTTTTTCATATAGTTTTCTATGTGATGTGCAATAGGTGCATTTGTCCAATTCACTTTCCCAATCACCGATACTTTCTTCATGAAGTAGAAAAGTGGACAGATCCCTAATGTTCCATACCTGAATTTGTGCTTCTTATTCTTCTTGATCTCCTTTAGGTTTTTCAAAAATTGTTGTTAGAGTAATTCACCAAGGTCATAGTCACCACGAATTTCAATCATATCTTGTTCCATGTGGATGACGATGGTAGAGACTGCGTTGTCTCTATTTGGATGATAAAACTTGTGACCTATAAGCATTGTTGTATATTGGATTATCGGCTTTCTAATTGAGTCCAATGTGAGTTCTTTTTGAACAAGGGTAGTGTTAATAAATAGTTTGGGCACCTTGAGGTAATGTGGACTCTTAGATCAAATAGGTTCCTCTATCCTAACAACTCTAGATAATTACTTTCTTTGGGAAAGGAATTATTCTGATCTAAATTAGTGAGGTACAACTCCCTCTTATGATTTTCAATGAATTAGAAAGAACCGAAAAATAAAACTAATGTGTACTTTTGACCAAAAAGCAGTAAAGGCAAACAAATGTTTGTGCATAAAAATGACACAAACGCAATTGATAAAGTGAGATAAGGAGAGCGTAAATGAATGACACACAGATCACTCAATCAAACCCTACGAGAGATAATTAGAAAAGAATGAGCAACAGATCCTCTCAATAAATGGATTAATTGAAATTCACAAATTCTATAGCAAATGCATTCACAACTTGATATAACAGAAACCACATTGAGGTATTTATTACAAAGACACAAAGGAAATCTGTAATCTAAAGAAGCATAGACAAAAACACATAGATTTAAGGATGTCTCTTATTTATCCAATGTAAAACATGAGCTCACAGACTCAAGCTTTCTATACAATAAACTATGTTTAAGAAAATAAATCAAACTGCTCCTTTCTTCCCCTCAGAACTGAAATGAATTTTCCCTCTCACAGCCCGCACAGAAGCTCTCAAATGAAAAACAACAACAAGATCCCTTTGTAAATGAAGACAACTCTTATATTTTCACCCACCATCGTTAGAAACGGTTTCTAGAAATTAACATTATTTAGAAAAATATTTTCATATTTCCCTCCTTCGCCTAAGTAACCACTTCTTGAATTTGATTTTTCTTTTAATTTTAAAAAGAAACTTTCCAACTACTTCAAAAAAATCTAAGTGTCATTGACTAACAGAGTTATTTTTCTCTTCTTATATCTTAAACAAATGTTGAGAGGAGTTGGCGCCATGTCACGGGCATGACACATGTTTCACCTAAATAATCAACTTTCATGTGGTCCAACTCATAGTCTGGTAGTTCAACTATAACTACATGATTTCCTCTACAAATGTCACGCTCACCTATAATAGATATCGATTCATAGAATGCATAGCTACCATGGAGATTATCTTATCTTGAATATCCATTTGCTTCTCTTTAGTTTCTTCTGACTCAGTATCAAAATCATCTAAGAATATTGCCTAATACAAATCAACGGGCTTCTTAACAACAACATCCTTCAGTTCAATCAATTCTTCCTTATTGGTATTTTCATCATTAGCATTATGAACTTCCAAATATGACTAGGATACTTCCAGTTCTTGTGGATTGGATTTCTCTTTATGTTTTCTACCTTTTCATGATTTTTTTACTTTAGCATGGACTCCATTTTTTCTATACCACCAGATGTAAACCGATTTCCAACAATTGATACTAAGTCCAAGTGTTGATTTGAAGAAACAACATTCTGTTTAGATCAACTATCTTTCTCATTATCTCTACAGAAGCTTCAAAGTCAAGTCTTTCTTGTGCACGTTCTAGTTCTAACATATTTCCTTCTATATATGTAGGGCGGAGACCCCCTCGATACTTGTCTTTGAGAAATTGCTCAAATCTTGCCTGTTTAAGTGGATCAATCTTTAAAGGTTGACTGGCAGATGCACTTTCAAGCTGTGAATTTGGCTTGGTAAAGGTATCGTAAATAACTGATTGAAAGCGAGCAACATCCCCAAGTGGAACACTTGTGCTAGAATATTTTAAACATCTTTTTAAAGGAGTTTCACCTAAAACTCATCCCCGCTCCTCTGAATCCATCTTTTACCTCTTGTTTTCATGTGAGCTCTCTATAAAGACTTTCTTTAGTTGTTATTTCTCTTGACTTATAACTACTCCATGCTATCAAAATTTGGCTTTTGTAATCTTATAACACTGGCTTGATAAGTTTTGGGGAAGGCTCAATATCGTGATCTTCTAAATTTCTATCAGAAATCATAGATGAAATAATTTTAAAGACTTTATTGATACTCTGGGTCATTGAATTCACTATGCTTCCATGAATTCACATCGGCCTTTTTGAGCATGTCCTCAATAGTATAGTTCATGTTCCATAATTCTCATGAAATGATATCTCTTCATTATGTGATCGTGCTTCAATGAAGGTTCCCTTGTTGAATATGGAACTGATTTTCAATAGTTACTTGATGCTTCTTCTACAAACGGAGGGCAGAATTTTATAAGGTTATCCACCTGGTCAGAGTCTAAAATGTAATCATCTAGGGCAAGCATTCTTATACATCAGTTAGTGGGCGATGAGATCCAATATCCCATTCCAAGGCTCCCATGAAGATTGTGGGATTTAGCTTCATTTTTTCTAGTTGCATTCGCTAAAGTTTCTAAAGCCTCTTCATCAATTCTATTTACATGCCAACGTCCTATTCTATCATCTTCCAAACTTCAAAAATGATTTCCTTCATCCATAAACGTTTTGAGATTACCACAATGAGATTATGTAATTTGGGAAGTTCGATGCATATCTTCAAAACTTAACATTCTCCACTTTACCTTTTATTCCTGCCTTTGCAAGTACATACCGAAAGCTTGAGGCAAGGATTTCAGTGATTATGAGAACTAGTCATCTTAGTTTGCACTACCAACGAATATACCACCCACCCTTATATATTTGCCTTCCAATTTTTTAATTAGCATGGCAGTCTTTTTCATAGCTCTCATAACCCCCCACTAATAAAGGTCTCCATGAGCAGTGCTTTTGGTGGTTCTGCTAACCACTCTAAACACCGACAGTAGTTCACAAGACATGCAAATGTCATCGGACTTTAACTTGATGTCAAGATTATTTTTAATGACCTCTATAACTACATAGGGAGTTGACAATTGTTTTAAAACTATCGAAACACACCACAAATGAACACCTATAATGCTTTTGTTACAAATTGATCCCAGTTTCTCCTAATTGCACCACGCCTTGTTTTCCTTGAAATGTTGCTTGTAGATATCAATCGTAGTAGCATTTATGAAGGTAGGTTGTGCGTGGCTATGGTGAATTCAGTGTGGCACTAATAAACAGGTTGTTTGAAGTAAATAAGTCCTTAAGTTGTTTATATCTCTAACGTAACAAAGAGCCTCACTAAAATACATTATGAAACAGGATGGACATTTAAAGGCCACCTCAAGAATCTAAATTCCTTTGGAATGGTGAACCAGATGATTCGAGCTTGATCCATAATCCCTACAAATAGTTTCTCATCATCTATAATTTTTGGTAGCAATTTAAACTTGCAGCATGCGGGCCCCATATCCCTGTCCATCATGACAATAAAGCAGTAATCTTCCTGTCACCTTTCATGTAGAGTCTACATTTTATTCGCCTCCTGAGTTACTAAGTATTGTTCCTTGAATTTGTTGAATAACATGAACACATTGCAAACAATAAAACTTCCACTATCTTAAGCAAGTAGAGAATAAGTCATGGTATGTGAGTCTATACTTCAATCCTTGTGTGCTCGAAAGACACTTGTAGTTATTTCCTTGTCATAAATCACTCCTTGAGACAAACATTGTAGGCAGTGAGATCAAGAATCATTTCTTTGCTAGTGGTGGAGCCTTTCTTGATTTAATACTTCATGCATATTGATGCATTATGACTATGGTTTGATAAATGGTGACAAGGCTTGAAACCTTGAAGGACCCAATTCAACATTTAATATGATAGGTTGCCTCACTGCTCAATTTTTCCAAAACACAAGCAAATTTATCAATTTTACAATGAAGCTTACCTCATAGGCATCAAAAGAACACATCTGCACAACTATTACAGGCTTAAATAGACACTTTATAGGGGAAAAAATTCAAAATTTTCAAGGGCCCAAAAATGGAGACAACAGGTTGCACCTGGCCTCTCCATTATATCCTTGAATTTGATAGATTTTTAATCTGGAACTAGTTTGAAGGACCATAAACCAATTATATATTTGATTGATTTCTTGGTTATCATGTATAGGCCATCAATCCATATGGATTCATCATGAATTTTTCTTAGCACCATTCTGGTGTACTTCTCTTTGTCTTCAAATGATGGAAACTTTTGCCACACATCCAGTCACTTCTCACTTAGGGCTTTGTATTCTGATTTTAAGGTGTCATCATTTTCTTCCAATTCTTTTGTCCATAGGATAAATAATCTTCTAGAGGAAACTTCTTCTATTTTCCCATGAATATAAGCTTTAATGTCCTTAGTCAATAAAACTCCAGAGGGAGTGCTAGAGAATGCACCTGAGAGGTTTTCTCGAAAAAAAATTTCTAAATGTATTTTAAGCTTAGGTTGCGGTCTTTGTGAGACAGCTACAACCTTTGGTGCCTCCATTACATTTAAATTACTTTCAAAGAAAAATTCAAGACTTGAATATGTAGGAATTGCAAAATACCTCTTAGACAGCTCGAAGAACTTTGGGTTTTGATGTTCAGTCGTTGGGAGACACGTTGAACCCTTCAATTTCCTCTCTAGATCTTCTCTTCCCCTTCGAATGCGTTAGTGAAATGAATTTTTCTTCCCATGCATGCTTTTAACTATTTGATTTGACCCATTTCAACAATAAATTCTTTAGACAAAAAGCTGGTAAACTTTGAAACCTTGTATGGACAATCAACTTTCAGAAGCTCCACAAATTTTTGCATTAGAATATTTTCTTGCATAGTTTTCACCAAAAGATTCAACCATTCATATCCATCTTACATCTTCATGTTAAGCCATGACATATCATATCAGCATGGGGTTATATGATTTTTAGTAAGGCCACCCCTAAGCCATAACTCTTGGCTTAGTTACCGAAGGAAACATCTACATCGAAGATTGGTATAGATTCTCCCTTATCCTTAGTCTCTTATTTCTTTCTCCATATCTTTTACATTTCCTTCTTCACTTCATTTAGATCAATTTTCCTGACTAGTTCATCTTTCTTCATCAGATCATTCCCCCTTGTGTTCTTATTTCTATAAAATTTATCAATATGTTCAGGCTTTCTACAGTTGTTGCATATGATATTTCTCTAATCATTATTCCTTCCATTTGTTCTGAATCTGCATTGATTAGTTTTGTGTCCAAATCTGTAGCATGTATAGCAGTAACCACTAACATATTGAATCATTTTACCATTGTTGTATCTATTCATCATTTGACTTATGCATTCACTTGCTCTATGTCCCAATTTTTTGTGTGTAAAGCATTGTCTAGTAAAAGATGAAACATTTTGATTCATTTTGCTTCTACATTGTATGGCTCTATGTCCAAATTTATTGCAAAAACAACATAAACTATTAAAAGATTGGTACCTTTAAGCATTTGGTTGTCTGATAGGGGGTCTTCTAGCATTGCTTCTTTGATTCTGGAACTTGCATTAGATGTTTGAACTGCTTTAGAGCTTTCTCCTCTTTGAATTCCTAAACCTCCTTTATCTTTAGATGTTTTTTGTCTAGCAATCAACTCATCAAGCATTATAGAACTTGTATTAAATTTTTCTTCATGAACTCTTGTTTTTTCCAGATCTGATTTTAGATTTACCACTTCTTGTTCAAGTCTAGTGCACGCATCAGTCTTGCTTTTTACCATTTTATTTATGCATTCCTCAATTCTTTCTTCCACTTGTACTCTTAATCCAATGATGTCTTCATTTTCTTGCCTTAATTTTTCATTGACTTCCTTATGCCTTTCTCTGAATTTCTTGATCTGCTCTCTCAGTTTTCTAATGCACTCAATTGCCTCTTTTAGTTTTTCCTTCAGATCTTCGTTCTCATTTTCAATTATGTTAAAATATTCAAGAGAAACTTTGAGTTCTCCATCTTTTTCTAACATGCAATCTTCTTTTGTGTATTCAATAGCAGAAATCTCTTTTAGAGGAGTAGAATACTTTCTATAAGCCATGTGTTCAAACTCCAAGATCTTCCCAAAGCGGTCAAGCTCCTTCTAGGGATCCAAGCCCTGATACCAATTGTTGAACACTTGGAATAATCAGAGGGGGGTGAATCGATATTCCTTTAAACCAACTAAACATAAGCCATCCAATTATAAAAATAGAAATAATTGCAACGATGTAAGAAAGCATGAAAACAACCACAAAATCACATGACACATGAACACCAGTAATTTTATGTGGAAAACCCAAAAAGGGAAAAACCAAGGTGAGGGTTGCTCACAATATATTATATCCGGATATAAGATATTATAGAAAGGATCACTACTAGGTTAGGACACACTATCTAGAAAAAAGGCTCACAGCCCACAAAGAAAGAACAAAGAAGGGTTGGCAACACTGCCTATTTGAACTAATGTAATAGTAACTATCATATGCCAAATTACAGTTCCAATTAAGTATAAAATGA
Source organism: Sequoia sempervirens (assembly GCA_007258455.2). Lineage (NCBI taxonomy): Eukaryota > Viridiplantae > Streptophyta > Pinopsida > Cupressales > Cupressaceae > Sequoia > Sequoia sempervirens. The sequence continues at coordinate 37,887 of VDFB02385219.1, read as the reverse complement.
TCTTCACATTAATCTGAATCAAAACTCTACTCTGTTCACAATCTACTCAATATTGCATCACACACATGTAGGTGAACCACCATACATGTCATATATCTCTTCAACATTTGCATACAATCTGCTTTGCTATCTCCACATCATACACCACATCCTTCATCTCTTAAAAACTTTCGATGTTAATCTCCTATATATATCCACATCAAGTGTAACATCAATAAGGTCGACCTAATTAGAAGTGACACACAAAATTAAACATGTCATCCTCAAAGAATTTTATCCACACTTAGTGCCTAAATTCAAAATTCAATTTACATCAAGATAAGTCAACATGGACCTAATATAAATCCCACATAAGATAAGGTTACTTGCTTATCCTCCACAAAAAATCAAACGTGTTAGGTCGACCCAAAAATAGACCTAAACACAAAATATTCAAGTGTACATACAAGTCTCCAAACATGCAACCTTAAAGCTCAATATTCCTTTGAATTACCACTCGCCCAACATTTATTAGCTTATCTTCATCATCGCAAAACAAAATAATTATTTGCAAAGAAATGCAGAATCTCCCATGTTGATACACTCTACAAAAAGTACCTGCGCTATACAAAGTTGAGCACTGTCATTCACATCTTTCAGGAAATTCACAAAATGTCACAAAATCTTGAATATAGATGAATCTTGAATGTAGTGTTTTCCCAAATAGTATTGATGAGGGGCACACCGCTCAAAACCCACACAAATCACAACAATAGATACCAACACAAAAGATGCGAGACAAAAAAGAAAAAATCACTTTCAATTATTTGCAGAAAATGAAATTACATATTCAAAACTTACATGCTACAACCTCATGGGCTTGATTCATTACACCAAAATCAACTCTCAAAACAAAATATATTATTCGGAGCCACAATTTGCACTAATGGAGCCACTCTACAACCCCCACCTAACCCTTTTTATTTTACCCCAATAACCGCCATAGAATGTTCTAGAAAGTTCAACTTTCACTTTTGTTTTTGTGCCAAAAGTCTCACCGATTGATTTCTTGCCTAGGAGGAAATTTTGATGAAATTCACTTTTTAGAGGAGCAACTTCGCAACGCCATAACTTTTGATCTAGGTGTCTGATTTGCTATTATTGCATATCGTTGGAAAGCTCTCAAAGAGATCTACAACACGCAGGCCAGGCCATAGCTTTTAATCTGAGTGTTCAATTTTTTATTATTGCATATCATTGGAAAGCTCTCGAAGAGATCTACAACATGTGAATCGACCATAGGTCGGTTTGTCAATTTTTCAAGTTGTGTCGAGGCCTCTAAAGTCTTCATATCTGAAATTGAAGCTGCATTGGAGAAATTTCTCGGGATGAAAACTTTAATATCTCCCAAACCATGCAGGGTATGGAGGTGATTCTTTTGTGACCGAAATTTTTTTTCAGTTCTACTCCTCCGGGTAAATTTTTAGGTCCATATGAGCCCATTTAGGCCAACTTACTAAAAATAGTAAGTGATCATTGTTTGCTATTTTTGACTTTTGACCATCTTACACCCCTTAAGTGCCATCATGGGACTAAAAAAAACTAAAGAAAATAAGGAAAAAAAAATTGGGTGATGCAAGATTGCCCTACACTGTTGGATGCTCTTGCATCAGACACTCACTAGGTAATTTGAAAAGTGACCATGTCACTTCTCAGGAGTTAGAGGGAAACCAAGATTGTTAACCTCAACCTCAAACAACCACAATGAATCTTCAATAGGATTTCCTCTCCATTTCACCAAGTACTCTATGTATTGCATGTTTCTTGTGCTTCTACCCAAATGACTATCCAAAATTTCTTCTATCTCCTTCTTTTCTAAAGTAGGTGCTAGAATATTCCACTGTGATTCTATTATTTCTTCATCAATTACTCATTCATGATATTCTATTAAATTTGAAATGTTAAACACAGGTGAAATATGAATTTCATCAGGCAACTCTATCTCATATGCATTTCATGAATCATGCTTCTTTGGGATCTTGCATGGTCTAGACTTCTTCATCTTTAACTTTTTGTATGTACCAACTAGAAACCTTTCTTTTTGCAAATGAACCATGACTTCATCTCCTACCTAGAGCTCCTTATATCTCCCTTTTTGATCTTCCTGAGCCTTATATTATGAGTTCATCTTATTGATATGTTTCTTCACCTCTTTGTGCAAATTCTTCAGGTGCTCAACAAAATCTTCAGCCTAAGCACTACTCTTTTCCCCCTTATCCATCTTTCTTAGTTTAGAAGCAGTTCTTGGACTACTCCCATACATAATCTGGAATGGTGATTTACATGTACTCCTATTGACAAAATTATTGTAAGCAAATTCAACATGTGGTATAACCAAATCCCATCCCTTGGGCTTGTCTCCTACTAAGAATCTTAGCAGGTTAGCCAAACTCCTATTCACCACCTTTGTTTGTCTATCAGTCTGTGGATGGTGTGTTGAACTGAACTTCAAATATATCTTCAACTTATTCCATAATATCCTCTAGAAATAACCAACAAATTTGGTATCTCTGTCTAAAACTATACTCTTTGGTAGACCATGTAGTCTCACCACCTCTCTAAAAAACAAATTTGCAACATGAATAGAATCACTAGTCTTATGACACAAAATGAAATGTGCAATCTTTGAAAATCTATCCACCACCATAAATATGGAATCATTCCCTCTCTATGTCCTTGAAAATCCAAGAACAAAATCCATGCTAATATCCTCCCATGGCCTCTCAGGTATAGGCAATGGCTGATACAATCTAGTATTCTGACTTGTTCCTTTCACCATCTAACATACTCTACAACTTTGTACAAACTTCTTTACATATTTTTGTAACTGTAGCCAATAATTATTCTCACTAACAAGAGAAATGGTCTTATCTCGACCAAAATTTCCATCCAATCCTCCACTATGCTTCTCCTTGATTAGATTCTCTCCCATAGAACTCCTTGGAATGCACAATTGGCTTCCTCTAAACAATATCCCATCTTGGATTAAGAAATCCAACCATCTTATCCTATCCAATGTAATAGGTTCCAAACAAGCCTTCCAATCTTCTGCGAAGTCTGGATCTTCAGTATACAAACTCTTGAGTTCATTGAACCCAACAACCTCTATATTCATCTTTATGAACAATTTTTTCCTTCTACTCAAGGCATCTGCAAGTCTGTTTGACCTTCCACTCCTTTGCTTCAAAATAAAGGTATAACTTTGCAAAAACTCAACCCATTTTAAGTGCCTTTGATTTAACTTTCCTTGACTATTGAAATACTGCAAAGCCTGGTGATCAATATATAAAACAAATTCTTTTGGAAACAAATAGTGTCTCCATTTCTTCAAACCCTGAACTATAGCATAAAACTCTTGATCATAGATAGAATATTTCTTCTTAGAATCATTTTAACTTCTCACTAAAATAGGCAATAGGCTTACCTTCTTGACTCAAAATTGCTCCTATGGCAATGCCACTAGCATCACAATATACTTAAAAGACCTTATTGAAATATGGAATTTCCAAAATAGGTTGCTTTGTAACTTTCTTCTTCAACATATCAAAACTTTTGGTTTCTCCTATAGTCCACTTATACTCTTTTATATCCCCTCCCATTATTTTAGTTAGAGGTGCACAAATACTACTAAAATTCTTAATAAACTTTCTGTAAAAACTTGCTATACCATGAAATGATCTTACCTCTATAACATTCCTTAGGTTAGGCCATTCAATGAAAGATCTAGTCACCTTCTCTGGATCCATTTTAAGACCCTTTGTTGAGACAAAAAATCCCAAATACACCAACTCTCTTCACAAAACTACATTTCTTCAAATTAATCAACAACTTCTCCTCCCTTAGCTTCTCAAAAACTCTTCGGATATGCATCAAGTGCTCCTCCAATTTCTTACTAAAAATCAAAATATAATACAAATAAAAAACAACAAATTTTCCTAAAAATTCTTTCAATACCTCATTCATAATCCGCATAAATGTGCTTGGTGCATTGGTTAGCCCAAAAGGCATGACTAACCACTCATACAAGCCCTCTTTGTTTTAAAGGTTGTCTTCCATTCATCTCCTTCTCCAATCTGGATTTGATGATATCTGATCTTCAAATCTATCTCCGTGAAGCACTCAACTCCACTCAAAAAATCCATAATGTCATCCATTCTTGGCAAGGGAAATATATACTTGATGGTGATCTTGTTGATGGCTGTAGAATCTATACACATCTACCATTCCCCATCCTTATTTGTTGATAGTATTGTAGGTATTGTTGTCAACACAAGGGCAGACAACTAAGATGGGGGGATGAATCAGTTGTCACCAAATTTCAAACTTATTCAACTTATTAACCTTATTCTCAGATTTGATCATTAATCATGAAAGCATGAAAGAACAACACATCAGAATCACACATAACACCAAGATTTTTTTACATGGAAACCCTATTAGGGGAAAAAACATGGTGGAGTTCAGTCCACAAGATTATGCACTATTAAAAGTATAAGAGAATATGAATGGGGAATGCACATGCATTCAGGCACACTGCCTCTAGCTCACTGCTCAAATACAAAATAGGCTTACTTCCCAAAGGAAGACACATTGTCTTACAGAAAGGTTCTGATTAAATCCATCAGACTTTGAACTGAGAAAATATCATCTACTAATGCCTGGTTACAGTTCTAATTAAGCACATAAACACTTCTTCACTCTTCTCCACTCTTCTTCACTCTCTGCTCTTCCTTCGAATGATTTGAACTTTATTTGCACATAGAACTCACACACTCACACTTGTTCACTCCCATACTTTCAAATGATAAATAAATCACTCTTATATAACCGCAACAAGAAATTCTATTGCTATATGTCGGCTCCAAAGAAATAATAAAATGAATATAAACAGTTGGCCCAATCAATAAAGATTATTTATACAAATCAACCAAGTTCAGCCACAACATAGTCAAAACAAAAAATAACATCTTCAAATAGGAACCACTTCAATTAATTACTCCTCGAAGATCCACAACATGCTTCAACACCTTGTCGGCCAAGAACATGAAAAACATGAACACGCAAAAGAAAATATTGGATCACGAGCACATCGATCAATGTGGATGAGAAATATAGATAGAGCATGAACTAGAAACATCCACAAGCATCATCAAATATCAGAGAAGCGTCTGCAAGAACTAAACTTACTGAAATCACATGATCTTCATTTAGGAACACAAACTGAAGTAATAGAAAAACTGTCAGAATATAAATCTTCATAACTCAAACAAATCTTCATGTAGATCTTTGAAACTTGACGTCGATAAACTAGATTACTCCAAAAGAAACCATTTAGTCCACAAGCTCATAACAACAACGTACTGAACATACCGACAGAAAGAACTTTGCTTCACCTCTAACAACCTGTAGCACTTCTTATTACAATTTTCTCAATATCCTCGACATATGCAACTTCTAATGCAACAATGATAATAGTGTTGACATCAATGACAACCACATATCAACAACACACCACAACATCCACCAATCTCCCCCTTTAGCATTGATGGCAACACATGATGTGAAAAATACCATCAACACAACTACACTTACTCCTCCTTAGGTTCTGACTCTTCTTTCCTCAAATCTTCTCCCACATGACTCTTCTCTTCAGATGACTCTTCTCCCGCATAAATTTTTTTCACATTTCTCTTCTCCCCCTTTTACATCAATGGAAAAGATCTCTTCTATGCAAGCTCTAAACTACATATCTGAACACCTAAACTTTTGAAGATCTGACTACTCCCCCTGAGTAGTAGGCACCACAACATCAATCCAAATGAAAATATGGTCATGAAATGCATACATTGATGCAAATCAATGAATCCTTAGTTCTGATTAGGATGGGTAATCGCCCCTAACTTCCCTCTGAGATACTCAAAAGTATCCTTAGGCAATGGCTTGGTAAATATGTTTGAAATATGCTCCTTAGTAGGCACATACTCCAATCTGACTTCCTTTTCACTTACTTTCTCTCCCAAAAAGTGAAACTTGATAGATATATGCTTGGTCTTGGAATGCAGCACCAAATTCTTAGAAATGTTAATAGCACTTGAGTTATCATAGAATATAGCAATAGTCTCATTATACACAACTCTGATATCCTTCAATATCTACTTCATCCACAACACTTGAGTATAATTATTAGCAGCAACAATGTATTCTGCCTCTATAGTAGATAAAGAAATGACATTCTTCTTTTTGCTTAACCATGAAATCAACTCAACTTCTTTCCCAAGAAAAATGCTCCACCACTAGTACTTTTCCTGTCATTCACATGTCCTTCCCAATTAGCATCAGTAAAGGCACTCAAAGTAAGATCATCATCTTTAGGATACCATAAAAAAAAATCAACTATCCCCTTCAAGTATCTGAGAATCCTCTTCACATCAGTCACATGAGATTCTTTAGGATCAGCTTGAAATCTAGCAACAATACATACAACATTCATGATATCAGGCCTATTTTGAGTCAAATAAATCAATCCACCAATCATTGATCTATATCTAGTCTAATTTTCCTTTGGAGAATCATCAATAGTTGTCAACTTGAATCCATTCACCATGGGTGTACCAACTGGCTTTGAATCTTCCATACCAAATTTCTTCAGCAATTCTTTCACATACTTGGACTGAGATATAAAAATCCCTTTGTCTAACTAAGTAATTTGCAATCCTAATAATAATTTCATCTTTCCAATCATTGACATCTCAAATTCATTTTGTATCTCATTAGCAAACTTCATACACAAGCTATCGTCTCCTCCAAATATGATATCATCAACAAAAACTTCCACAATCAAATCTTTATCATCATTCTTGAAATACAAATTACTATCAACAGTACCTTTGTTAAATCCAAGCTTCACCAAGTACCTATCCAATCAGGCATACCTTGCTCTAGGGGCTTGTTTGAGTCCGTATAATGCTTTCTTCAATCGGAAAACCATATCTTCATGATCAGTCAACTGGAATCCATTAGGTTGCTCAACATACACTTCTTCCAATTTACCATTTAGAAAAGCAGACTTGACATCCATCTGGTAAAATTTGTAGTCATTGTAAACAGCTTAAGCAAGAAACAATCTCACGGCTTCAATTCTAGAAATAGGGGCAAAGGTTTCTTCAAAATCAATACCTTCCATCTGTGAATATCCCTTACATACCAGTCTTGCTTTGTTTCTAACCACTTCACCTTGTTCATTCAATTTGTTTCTAAAGACCCATTTAGTTCCAATTACATTCTTATCCTTAGGTCTGGGAACAAGAATCCATGTATCATTCTTTTCAATTTGTTGTAATTCCTCTTTCATTGCTTCAACCAAATGTTCATCTTTGCATGCTTCATTCACACTAGTAGGATTTTTCTGCAAATATTCTCCTAGTCTAGACACCTTTGTTCTTGTCACGTATGATCTAATCCTCTAAATGATTCAACCTTACATACCTCATATTCTTCTTAGAATTTTCTTCAACTTCAGGCTCTTCTGATCTATCTTATGTTCTTCCACGAGATTATCCTTCCTCTTGATATTCTTGATTTACCGGAATGATTTGGACTTGACTTGAGTTCTGACCTTGATTTCCTTTGTTTGTATTGTCATTCTGATCATCAGAATCATATCCACAGGTTCTAGATAGTGTACCAAAGTCTTCATCAACCTTAACATTTTCACTTTCAACCATTTTCTTCAATACTTTATTGTAACACGGGTAGGCCTTACTCTTAGTAGCATAACCCAAAAAGATTCCTTCATCACTCCTAGCATCAAACTTTCCTATATCTTCATCTCTTTTGATATAACACTTTCTTCCAAAGATCTTGAAATATCTAACAGTAGGTTTTTGACCATTCCATAGCTCAAAAGGAGTCTTACCAGTATCACCTTTGATTTGTATCCGGTTAAGTGTGTACACAACAGTACTCACAGCTTCTCTCCAGTAGATATAAGGTACATTTCCTTCCCACATCATGGTTCTAGCAGCATCTAGAACTATTATGTTCTTCCTTTCCACAACTCCATTTTGTTGAGGGGTCTGTGGTGCAGATAACTGTCTCTTTATTCCATGTTCTTCACAAAAATAATTAAACTCACCATAAGTGAATTCACCACCTCTATCTGATCTCAGACATTTAATCTTCAAACCTGTCTCTATCTCAACCATAGCCTTAAAGATCTTGAACTTTTCCAAAGCTTCATATTTCTCCCTTAAGAAAGTAGCCCACGTCATCCTTCAATAATCATCAATAAGCAACATGAAGTACATGTATCCTTGTAAACTTCTAGTTCTAGCAGGACCACACAAATTAGTATGCACAAGATCCAACAATCCATTTGAATTTTTTTGTTTGCTCTGAAATGAAATTCTTGTTTGCTTTCCTAACTGACATTCTTTGCATATGCCATTAAGAGGTTTCATCTGCTTAGGAAGATCTCTCACAGCCTTATTGGAACTTATCTTCACAATATTATCAAAGTTAACATGACACATTCTCCTATGCCACAACCAGCTTTCATCAGTTTGAGCAATCAAACAACTTTTACTAGCAACACTCAAGTGGAAAATATTACCTTTTGTTTTTGTACATGATGCAATCACATTTCCAGAATTTCCCAATATTTTGCACTTACCATCCATGAACTAAAGATTGTATCCCTTATCAACTATCTTTCCAACACTTAAAATATTATGCTTCAAACCTTCAACATACAAGACATCATCAGTGTTATGCTTACCATCAAGATAAATGTATCCTCTTCCTCGGATCACACCTGTTGTATTATCACCAAATCTCACAACACTACCATCATACTTTCCAAATTCACAAACTTACTTTTATCTCCTATCATATGATGAGAAAAACCACTATCAATTACCCATTTATGTTTCTCTTCAACTCAAGCAGCTAGGGATTTCTCCACATTTGTACAACTAGCAGATTCAGTAGACACATGACTATTTTCCTTGATAGCAATAAACATAAATTCATATTCACTTGCATTTCCTTTTTCAGATTTATCATCTATCACACCTTCATCAGCAACATAGTAACACTTCTTTTGAAATTTAGGCTTGTTATATCTTGGCTTGGAAACTCTCTCAAGACACCTTGATGCAAAATGACCTATCTTATTGCAAGAGAAACATTTAATTGGTAAACTTCCTTTATAGGTTTACCTTGTCCTCTGGCTTCTCTTTTCACAATCAATGCTTCAAGTTCTTCAAGCTCTCTTTCTTCTTCATCAAGCTATCTCATTTCATCCTCATACTTGAATTTCTTTCTAGATGAACTTTCACCCAGATCATATCTTTGTCTATCTCTTCAAGAAGTAGTGGCCTTGAATGCAGATTCAACCTTAGGAAGTGCATCACCGAATTCACTCAACTCAAAAGCAGTAAGTTTACCAATCAACATATCTTTGGTAACATTTGTCATAGTCTGGAGCTCTTCAATAGCACTAGCCTTGACTTTATAAGAATCAGGAAAAGATCTAAGAACTTTAGCAGCAATCTTTGATTCATCTATCTGTCCACCAGCACATCTGATACCACACACAAGTTCATTCACTCTTTGCATGAAAGTAGTAACATTTTCATCATCACCCATTTTCAACTTTTCATATTTCCCTTTCAGATTTTCTAGCTTAGCAATCTTCACATTAGCATCACCTTCATACAAGGTCTCCAATTTTTTCCAAATCTCATAAGCAGTATTTAGATCCATCACATTTTTCATCTTAGTATCAGTCAAAGCAGTCAACAATGCCTCCTTAGCCCTGTTATTATATTCAACATCCTTGATCTCAACAGAAGTAGTAGGACCATTATGTGGAATAACATATATATATTTTGTAATGCTCCTGTAGGGTTCACCAATGCATCTCAGATGGCACTCCATTCGAGTATTCCATAAAGAATAATTTGTTCCATCAAATCTAGGACTATCTTTCTTATAAGTTCCCATCCCGGATCACCTCAAGTTGTTAAACTTCTTCCAAGGAACCACAAGCTCTGATACCAATTGTTGGAAACACAAGGGCAAATAACTGAGAGGGGGGATGAATCAGTTGTCACCAAATTTCAAACTTATTCTACTTATTAACCTTATTCTCAGATATGATCATTAATCATGAAAGAATAAAAGAACTACACATCATAATCACACATAACACCCAGATTTTTTTATGTGGAAACCCTATTAGGGGAAAAACCACGGTGGAGGTTAGTCTAGAAGATTATACCCTGTTAAAAGTATAAGAGAATATGAATGGGGAATATGCATGAATTCAAGCACACTTCCTAGAGCTCACTGCTCAAATACAAAATAGGATTACTGCCCAAAGCAAGACACACTATCTTACAGAAGGGTTCTGATTAAATCCATCAGACTTTGAACTAAGAAAATAGCATCTGCTAATGCCTGGTTATAGTTCTGGTTAAGCACATAAACACTTCTTCACTCTTCTCCACTCTTCTTCACTCTTCTTCACTCTCTACTCTTCCTTCAAATGATCTGAAATTTATTCACACATAGGACTCTCACACTTCGCACACTCATACTTGTTCACTCCCATACCTTCAAATGATAAAACAATCGCTCTTATATATCTGCAACAAGAAATTCCATCACTATAGGTCGCCTGCAAAGAAATAATAAAATGAATATAAACAGTCGTCCCAATCAATAAAGATTATTTATGTGAATCAACCAATGTTGGCCACAACATAGTGAAGACAAAAAATAACATCCTCAAACATGAACCACTTTAATTAATTACTCCTCGAAGATCCACAACACACTTCAAGACCTTGTCGGCCAAGAACATGAAAAACATGAACACGCAAGAGAAAATATTGGATCACGAGCACATCGATCAATGTGGAAGAGCAACACAAATAGAGCACAAACTAGAAACATCCACAAGCATCATGAAACATCAGAGAAGCATCCACAGCAACTAAACTTACTGAAATCAGATTATCTTCATTCAAGAACACAAACTGAAGTAACAAAAAAAAATTTAGAATATAAATCTTCATAACTCGATCAAATCTTCACGCGGATCTCTAAAACTCGACATGGATAAACTAAGTAGGAGGTCTTTTTCCACAGCATGTCAAATTATGATATTGCTATCAGGATTCAACCGTGTAGTTTCAAGTCAAACTCATTGACCCACGTTTCATGAGTAGTGGTTCAACAAGAACCCATCTCTCATGATATTGAATGGTCCAGGGGTAGCAATTGATGAGCTAAAGGGGCTCTATTATGAATGGTTCATAAGGCACAACACTTGCTGAAGGTTTTGCAAATGGGGTAGCAACTCAAGCGGGCTTAACCTTGGAGAAAACTCCCCGGTTAAGCGCGCTTGAGCTGGAGCAGTACTGGGATGGGTGACCTCCCGGGACGGACCAGTGCTTCACCTCTGTGAGCATCACCTAGATGCAATGAGTGCTATGTGGACCATTCAATATCATGAGAGATGGGTTCTTGTTGAACCACTACTCATGAAACGTGGGTCAATGAGTTTGACTTGAAACTACACGGTTGAATCCTGATAGCAATATCATAATGGATAAACTAGATATACTCCACAAGAAACCCTTTAGTCCACAACCTCATAACAGCAACGTATTGAACATACCGACAGAAAGAACTTTGCTTCACCTCTAACAACCTATAGCACTTCTTATTACAATTTTCTCAATATCCTCGACATATGCAGCTTCTAATGCAATAATGCTAATAGTGTTGACATCAATGACAACCACATATTAGAAACACACCACAACATCCAACAGGTACTGTACATGGACTCAAACTCTCTCTGATCAATCCCTTCCACAACAACTCTTGCACTTGTCTATTCAACTCTTCACTCTCTACTGGAGTCATACAATGAGCTGCCTTATTCGGAAAACTGGCTCCATGAATCAAGTCCATCTGATTACTTATCTTTCTTACTGGAGGCAAACCTTCAGGTACGTTATCATAAATAATTGCTTGAAACTCATTCAATAAATTTGAAACCTCTATAGGTACCTTAGTAGTATCTTCTTTATCAATTCTAGGCATCAATGCAAAACACATATGCTCATGCCTCATACCTTCTAGGAATTTTCTTCCATCAACCAAATAAATTCTTGCATTACTGCATACCTTTTCTTCTGCCTCTTTCAAGGGCTTCAACTTATGATGAACCCCATCCTTTGTCAAATAATAGGTGTTGGCATGTCCATCATGTACTGCTCGTTGATCAAACTGCCACAGTCTACCTAACAACATATGACAAACATCCATAGGAATAATATCACATAATACCTCATCATGGTAATTTCCAATCTTGAACTTTACCAAACATTGTTCATTTACCAAGTCTTTATGAGTATGGGTTTGGATTCCTTCTTCTCTCCAATCACAACTTACTAACCATTTCTTCTAAAACAAGGTTATCATTACTACCTCCTTCAATAATAACATTGCAAACTTTCCCTTCACGCTTACATCTAGTGTGAAACAAATTCATCCTTTGATTTGGTTTCTTATCCGCATTCAACAAGGCTTTACTAGTAACAAGAACCTCTCCTCTTTCTGCATCCTAAGAATGTGAAGACTCAACATCTTCATCTACATGTGCAACTTGTGCATTACCCTCAGGTCTTCTATTTGTCTTTCCTTGATGTTCAAGACACTCATAGGCTCTATGTCCTTCTTCTCCACACTAGAAACAGGTTCCATGAAAGCCTCCTCTTCTCAATCCTCATCCAGATCTTCCTCTTCCTCTTTGGTCTCCATTATTCTAATCACAAGGATGGAAAATGTTATCTCCTTTCTGGTTTTGGCTACTATTGGATCTCTCACCCTTCTTTTGATCTTCATTTCAACCTCCATATGACCGCCCACCGATCTTTCCTCCATGGCCTCCACCTCATTGTTTGTTCTCAAACCTCTTGTTCTATCATTCTTCAACCTTTAGAGAAAACTGATAAGCGTCCTCAATGGTGGTAATTCTTACCAGTGCCAATTCTTCCTATATGCTTGGCTTCAAGCCATTAATATAATGAGAAACTTTCTCTTTATTCACCTTAGAATTTCTTGTCTGAATCAAGAATTTGTGAAATTCCTCTATATATTCCTTCACCATCCTTTTTCATTGCCTCAAGCTCTGCATCTTCTTAGCAGCTCCAATTCGTAATCAATTGGAATAAATTGTTTCTTCAATTTTGACACCATTCTATCCCATTTGGAAATTTTATCTTTCCCTTGTCTTCCTCATTCTAACTAGACCTCTTTCCACCATATACTAGCATGACCTTTCAATTTTTCCTTTGCAAATCTCACTCTGTGAGGATCTTCAATCTCCTCAAACTTAAAAAATTCCTCCATATCATTGATCCAATCAATCAATTCTTCAGGATTTAGACTTCCACTGAAATTTGAAACCTCCATTTTAGGTCTCTACCCAATGCTTGAGATCACTTGCAACAATATTCTTTCTTCAGGATCCATTGGATCCTGCTCTTCCTCTTCCATTTCCTCTTTCGTTTCATCTTCACTATCATCTCTTTCTCGTTGTGCATCTATTCTTTGAACCTCTTGCTGCAAGGTTTCTAATTTCCTTCTAAGGGCTCTGATTTCATCTCTAGGTGGATCTCTTACTCCACCACCTCGGCCTCTACCTCTGCCATGTTGGGAAAGTCTTGGAGGCATCTTGAACTCAACCCACACTCATAGGTCCTTCTACAACTGCCTCATGTTTTGCGCTCTGTTACAAGCTCAAGAACTCCTACTCTGATACCACTTGATGAGAGCCACACCACTAGAAACCCACACAAATCACAACAATAGATACTAACATAAAGATGCAAGATTGAAAATAAAAACTCACTTTCAATTATTTTCAGAAAATGAAATTACAGATTCAAAACTTACATGCTACAACCTCATGGGTTTGATTCATTACACCAAAATCAACTCTCAAAACAAAATATATTATTTGGAGCCACAATTTGCACTAATGGGGCCACCCTCTACAACCCCCACCTAACCCTTTTTATTTTACCCCAATAACCACCTTAGAATGTTCTAGAAAGTTCAACTTTCCCTTTTTTTTTGGTGCCAAATGTCCCACCGATTGATTTCTTACCTGGGAGGAAATTTTGATGAAATTCCCTTTTAAGAGGAGCAACTTTGCGAGGCCATAAATTTTAATCTAGGTGTCTGATATTCTATTATTGAATTTTGTTGGAAATCTCTCGAAGAGATCTACAATGCAAAAATAGACCGTAGGTCGACTCATCAACTTTCTGATCTGTTTCGAGGCCTCTAAAATCTTCATATCTGAAATTGAAGTTGCATTGGAGAAATTTATTAGGAAAAAAACTTTAATATCTCCCAAACCATGTAGGGTTTTGAGGTGATTCTTTCGCGATCGAAGATGTTTTTCATTTATGCTCCTTGGAGTAAATTTTCAAATCCATACGAGTCCGTTTAGGCCGACTTACTAAAAATAGTAAGTGATTATTTTTCGCTTGTGACCAACAGATTAGTATGGGTTGTTTATGCTTGATCCATGAAGAATCGAAGCATAATGAAGCCACTAACATCAAATCTCAATAGGATCATTCAAATGAAAATTAAACTAAGCATCCATTAAAACCTATTATACTAAACTACGAAATCTTTAAATGCCTACTCTAATCCATATGAAACTTATCTATTGGGGGAGTGGTGTCGCGTTGATGTGGAACAACGACCCTTTCCCAATCCTATGGATAAATGAGCTTGTTCCAGTCGATTTTATTGAAGAAAACTAATGGAACATTTGTGAGATGTGTATGAAAACATGATTTTGATCTAAATGAGCATGATGTAAGCTAATTAAACATGATTTTATGCTAAAATGGTGAAGATATGCAAATGCTAAGCCAATATAAATGGATTGTAAGCTAAAAGATTCAAACCCTAATTAATAAAGAAGCTAAATGGATGCATTATGTGATCATGGAAGTCATTAATGGAAGCTTAAAGCTAATTAATTCAATTAAAATAAACTAAAAGATGCTAAATGTGTGCTAAATATGTGTATGATTGTGAGTGATTTTAACAACACAACTCTGATGTTAAAAGATGGATCCATTTGTCTCCAAATAGTGACCTATTTATAGGAGAGCAAGTGAGAAATGGAGGGTTGAGATCAAAAAGGCTAATCAATAGTCAAGAATGGAAGAAGGATGAGACATGGATCATGGATTCTCATCAATGGATGAGAATGAAAGATGTGATTTTAATCAAGGGTTAACATTCCTTCAAACAAACACTTTTTTACATGTACAAGAGGTCACAAGTTAACTTGGACAAGAAGTCACGAGTTGACTTGCACATGAATCTTTGTAAGAATATTCCCTTTTTCAAATGAGTGAGGAGAGAGAATATTCTTTGGAATATTCTCATGGGTGAGGAAAAAAGAATAATTTAGTTAATTAAAACTAAATTAAATTGTGCAAAAGGGGGAAGAATATTCCTTGGGAATATTCCCTTACAAGTGGGGGGGAATTAGATTAAGATAAGTGATAATTAAACAATGTTAATTATGCAATTAGGGGATTAGAAGAATTTAGATGATATTCATTAAATAAAATGATTTAATGAATAGGGAAAAGGTGGAATGATATTTAATTAAATAACTTAGGGTTATTTAATTAAATAAAAATATTTAGGGGATTAAATTAAATAGTTTGATTTATTTAATTTAATGAGACGAAGTGTTAGCGCGAAAGGGGGTGAATTAATTTGATTTCATAAATTAGGTTAATAGGTGCAAATGATATAATTAATCAAATAGTTAGGCTAATTTAATTAATTAAGAAAAAAGAGGATGAGTTTTAAGACGAAATGATGTTAGTATACCTGATTTGAGTGTATTATATCATTCAGGACATTTTTCAATGTCTACATTTTGCCCGTCTTTGAAGTGAGGTACCTATTACGTTGGTTCAAAGACTAACACCCTTCAGATGAAAAATTGTTGCTTAAATCAAAAAATCAAAACATTCTAAATTTTAGATGCCCCACTGTTGCACTAACAGAGGGAATAAGTTGGTTCCCTGCCCCCTCAAGACATCGGGCGGAAATTTTGAATTTTGGGTTGATTTCTTGACAAAGGTTTAAATGCTACCCCAGGAGTCTGGAAAGGCTCTAGGATGTAAAAAAATTCAAAAAATTCAAAAAACGGTGCAAAATAAGCTCCAATTTGGAAAAATTGATGGAATTGATGAAAAACCCTAGCTTATGGTTAAATTAGGGCAAAAACCCCTAATTTGCAAGCATAAATAGGTGAGGACGGGTCACTTTCAATTCATTTGAGCATTCACACCTTCAGGATTTCTTGCATTTTGAGCTTTGACCCTCTAACGAAATGGTGTAATGAGTGCTCCCATGACACATTTTTGATCGATTTCAAGAGTACTAGAGGATTCCAGGTGCAGGACCATTGGTATGTGATTCGAAACTTGATTTAAAATTTGACTTTTAGGCGATTTAATGCATTTTTAAATTTGAACTTTGGTCGCGTCGCTATACAATGACGCTATTTTTAGAATCGGCAATGCTATTTTGATTTATAGCGATGCATATGTAAATTGCGATGCAGATCATGATTTAAAATTAGGGTTTCAAATTTTAAATAGCGACGCATATGTAAATGGCAACACTTGTGATTTGAAATTTAGGGTTAGGATTTTCCAAAGTAAAATAGTGACACATATGTGTTTAGTGATGCATATTGCGATTTGCAATTTAAATGCTTTGTGCGTCACTATTTAGAATTTGAATTATAGCGACGCTATCATAAATAGTGACATTATTATTATTTTTGGGGATAAAAATTCCAAACTTAGCTAGTTTCTATGATTTTTGACGTTGTGTGCTTCATGCGTGTAGGAGGTTATCCCGCCTTTGATGTCCCATGAGCACCGACCGACTATTTTATCCAGATTTGGTGATTTGTCTGAGTTGTGATAGGAGCACTTGGGAGAGATCGGGTTGTGGTACATTGCTTATATACCCATTGTCTGAACACAGTTGGTGATGATGACAGCGTTGTGCAAGCAATGGCACAGCAAGACCTTGTCATTCCACTTACTTACTAGCGAGGTGATAGTGACACTGGAGGATGTTGTTGGACTCAAGGAACACTAAGAGGGGGGTGAATCAGTGTTCCACAAATTTAAACTTTAAATCTAGCTCTTAAACCATTAACAGCACATAAACAGAAATAAAGATGCAAGCACCATAATACCAATATTTTTACGTCAAAACCCTGCTAGGGGAAAAACCATGGTGGAGATTAATCCATAATTTATATACTCTGTTAAAAGTATGAAGAAAAGGGAATGCACATGCATTCAGGAACACTGCCTAGAGCTCACTGCTCAAAACAAGGTAGGCTCACTGCCTTACAAAAAATTAGAGTTTACAACAAAATTTTGAACTGAGAAGATAGCATCTACAAATACCTGGTTTCAGTTTCGCTGAAGCTCATAAATCAAGTTTTGAATCTTCTGTTAGACTCTACACTTCGCTTCTACTCTGTCACCAAATCCTCTTCTGTACCAGCAAAATTATCATAGCTAATCTTCTGATATTCACATACCCAACTTATCTGCCCTACAACTACTCTCATATATCTCATGCACACAAAATGAACTGCCTAAACTCGCATAAATACCCACTATCAAGAATTCAAACACTGTAAGTCGGCTTCACACAAAATATAATATTCTCTACATGTCAGCTTCAAATCATAAATAATTTTTGATGCATTCCCACACACATCATCCAAACCATAGCTAGGACCCAAAACAAAATTCTCAAACATAGAAATAATTAAACAATCATCCCTTATACATCTGCAACATGCTTCATTGATTAGGTCAGACATAATGAACAAATAGACAGAAAATCATTCTGCTGGATCTCTTTACTGGTACATGGATTAATGTAACATCACAAAACTTACCAATAAGGTACCATACATGCTTAACAACCTATCCTAGGGATCCACAACACAAGATGATGATCCGGTGAAGCATACTGATTGATATACTAATCGAATACCCTATTCATCATGTTCTCTTCCGGTAATACACTGTACTTGACTTTAGTTGTCACTATGACTAGGTTCGGATATGCAGACCACAATAGTGAGTTTAGTTGCCATCAATGGAAACACTAGAAGCCATACCAATAACCTCCCCAAGCCATATGCCAACAATCTCCCCCTTTGGCATTGATGGAAACACTTAGTGAAAAATGACTAAGAGTCAAAACCAGAGGTACGCTGTCAAACTCCAAAATTTCAAAACACAACAAAACACTACTCCCCCTTAGGATGTCAAGGAATTTTTCACTGCATTCTCTCCCCCTTTGACATCAATGACAAAACTTTACTAATTTTTCTCCCCTTTTTCTAGTATTCTTACTACACTTCTTCCTTTTTATTTGCTAAAACAAAATTTTACTGCTCTCTCTCCCTTGCTAAATAGAAATTTGATCAAAATTTGGAAAACTACGGCTGCTGCACAAATCATAAAATTATTTTATACTTAATTTTCATCTCTAGAAGGAATTTCTTCCAAGCATCTACAACAATCCGAATAATTATTATCAAACTGTTATTTTTTGATGTCTGGTTAATGATTTGAATGAGGGATTTCAGAATTGTAATTGCTTCTTCCAACTTCTCTCCTTTCCTCAAGACTTCAATCAGCAACTTTCCAGAAGGTGTCCATAAGAGTGTTTCTGGAAAAGTGAATCTTTGTGTGTTCAACCTGTAACTCATGAATTATGTTCTTTACTGCTCCATCCTGGTCCTGAACCATATTGTAGTCCTAACCAATTTTATTCAATTCAATTTCAATTTTCTCTAGCTTGACTTTGTATTTTCCAACAACATGAGGCCAATGTAGACAATAATTGTAGATGTCATTAGCTGAATTGATGCACTATCTCAACACATTCATTTTCTTTTTCAATTTTGTAAGGGATATCCTAAACTGCTCCTTCAAGTGTAGGATTATTTTCTCCTCTTTATTATCCTGAGATTCAGAGGCCAAAACTTCCATAATAAACTCAATCAACTCTTCAGGGAATACATTCTGCAAACTTTCCAATTCAATGTTATTCTACACAAAGTATCTTCCCAAAGTACTCTCAATCATATCCTACTCATATGAGGGTCGATCTAACCACATGTCAACAATCTTTTGCATTCCATCTTTCTCCTGAACTATTTGCAGTATCTTTGTTTTGAAAAAAGTGCCTTCTTCATTTCCTTTAGCCATTGTTTCATCCCGTTCAACTGATTATAGTTCATCTTTTGGGGTGTATTCATCAGGGTCTTCATCAAGTATGTCCACAATTATTTGTTCCTTGTCTTTTCCTTCGATTTTAGGAGACTTGAGTACTGGAGGAGTATCATCAGTAAACTCTATTTCTCTTTTTTGCTTCCTCTTCGTCTTACCAGAAGATGATCCAACTTCAGTTATTTTTTCCAAAAGAGAAATACCAACTACTCCAAATTTTCCTAACTCTCTAAAGAAATCTGCATAAACTTGCTCACAATTTTCTAGAGTATTGAAATGCTTAAAAAATTGCTTACAAACCAATTCACTCTCCTTCCATACAACATTATCATTCTACAAAAAGTAGTTTAGAAAATAAATTATGATACATATGATCAAAGTTCCAAACCTGAAAGGATAATCTATATCCATTGTCAATTGCACGTTCTCCATCAGTTGATCTTTCAACAAACTGCACAGGTCAAAGTCTTGGTCCTCCATTATCATCTTATGTGAAATGTAAACTATGCCTGTTGAAGTTGATCCTTCCCTATTTTTGAAGAAGATTTTGTATGAAATTCCATATGTAATGTATATTTTCAAAGGATCTTTGATTGTCAAAATTACTAGAGCCCTTTGATCTCCTATTACACCGGTTAGGGTTTTGACTTCCTTATTTTCAATTGATTTCTTCTTAAGAATATCTCCAACATTGCATAACCTAGTTAAATTTCTAATCACTTCCTTTGAAATAAGATAGAGTTTGTCCAAATTTAGAGTATCTTCATTTAATCTGCTCAAGATGAACCTAACCATTTTCGCATTGTCAAAATAAGGAAATTCGTTCCAAATATCCAAACTCCTATGTTTCGCTCCTTCGAGCCACTTCAATTCGCCAACAGGAAACATATCTCTTAAATCCCTAATCTTCCAGCTACTGATGAATTCGTCGTCGAATCAACTTGACTCCTTCAAAATTCTACTCTAGAAGCTCTTTCACTATTCTTTTCCAATGCAAAGTGACAATTAACAGTTCCAAGTATCCTTTTATAGCTTTGCGCACCTAAATTTTTGCTGCAATAAATGCTTTTCCCTAGGATTTTCGATTACACTACTCTCTCAGAAAGCAAGAGAAGAATCCATTTATGGGCCTTCAAGATCTCAACTTACAGAACAAGTGATCACAGATACATTTGTTGGATGATGGCACAACTACTTGCAATTTCCTGTATTTTGTTTCCTACTACTAACAGGGGGCAAAGGATTTTACTTGAAAGACTCCCCCTAGGCAATGGCCTGAGATCAATTTCTAGAGGAATTACCGGAGGGATTACCAAAGGAAGCTTCTGGTATGGGCTTATCAAATTCACTCTTCTTTATCCATATTTTCTTCATCTGATCTCTTATTTCTTCCATAGTCACTTTTCCTTTTCCTTTGTCATTTTTCTATGAATTTCTTTCTTGATATACTGGACCTCTTCTATCCATGTTCTTGTTCCTATAGAATCTTGCAATGTGACCAAATATGTTGCAATTGTAACACACCAGATTTCTTTGTCTAGTCCATTTGTTCCATTGATTTCCCATTGATCTGCACTGGTTAGCAACATGTCCAAATCTTCCACAGGTATAATTTTACACTCCCTTATACTAACATACTTCTACATTCAATTGACTTATGACCAAACTTATTACAACTAAAACACTTTGAGGAAATGATGGACTACTTGAATTTACTTTTCTTCTACACGAGAAGCCATATGACCAAATTTACTACAAGCAAAGTAGTAACCATTAAACTTCTAAGCATTAGGTTGTCTTACCGGATACCTTCTACCTTTGTTCATCTGATTTCTTTGTTTCAAAGTTCTTATGTTTAATTTGGAGCTTTCTCCTTTCACATAGCCAAGACCTCTCTTATCATTTGCATCCTTTTTTCCTTTAGTCATCTCATCAAGCTTATAGATGATCCTAAACTTCTCTGTTTAGTTTGAGTTAGTTCATTCTCATTGAACATGTGCATCTGTGTGATCAGGATGTCAAGTGCTACCATAAGCTATTGTTGAACCACAGTTCATTGTCCTTGAGATCCACCTCAGTTGTTAAGCTTCAGACTAGGGTCTGGGTGGTGTTCACAGTTTTAAACTGTTTTCCTGCGCAATATTTTCGTGGAAACCACGCTGGGAGAAAAACATGAACAGAACAATCAAAATTGAGAATAATTATGTGCAAGTTTGTAAAGGTGAAGATAGCATCTAAAAGTACCTAGTTCGATTCTGGTGAAACTCATAAATCAGTTTTGAACATACATCCGGACTCTACGCCATTTGCTCTGTCTGATAACAATGGTGCTGTTAATCTTGATATTTGCATTCTTTAGATTCTGTGTAGTTAATCTGTATTATTCTCTGGCTCAGATATAATTTTTGATGCGTTCCCACACACATTGGCCAAACCATAGCTAGGACCCAAAACAAAATTCTCAAACATAGAAACAATTAAACAATCATCCCTTATACATCTGCAACATGCTTCATTGATTAGGTCAGACATAATGAACAAATAGACAGAAAATCATTCTATCAAATCTCTTTACTCGTACACGGATTAATGCAACATCACTAAATTTACCAATAAGGTACCATACATGCTTAACAACCTATCCTGGGGATCCACAACACAAGATGATGATCCGGTGAAGCATACGGATTGACATACTAACCGGATACCCTGTTCATCATGTTCTCTACCAGAAATACATTGTACTTAACTTTAGTTCTCGATATGACCAAGTTCAGATCTACGGACCACAATAGTGACTTCAGTTGCCATCAATGACAACACTACAAGCCATACTAATAATCTCCCCGAGCCATATGCCAACAGATGTATGGCGGATAGTGAATTTTTTGATACATGGTGAGCGCATGATATATGATGTTGACATTGGCTATGATGCTTGCCTTGAGGTGCTTGACCAAGAGGAAATTGTCCTGGTCACTTCCCAAATTAACCTTGAGATGTACATAGGTCGGGTGTCGACTTTCGGATTGATCATTGCGGTGATTATCTCAGGTTTGGTTGCTCCAAATTGACGAAGCAGAGGATTCAGTCTGCGATGGGGTTTGGCTTAGCATAGGATGCTCTTTCGGAGGACTCATTATGCATGGGGGCCAATGATGTTGGCCTCCCTTTACCATGATATGCATGATTTCATATATAGCGATGGTAGGGCTATTGGCATAGGGGTCACTCTTCTCCACATTTGGGCTTGGGAGAACATCGTTGTGCTTTGACTGATTGATTAGATGGAAGATGCAGAGCCAAATGATCTTGTTGTGTAGAGATATAAGGGTTCCATCACTTTACAACACATAGGACAACTTAGCATTCTATACTGGTGTAGAGTGATCGATGATATGACAATATTCAGATGGCGGCCATGGCTTCAGATGCCAACATGGTACAGTGATGTGTAGCAATTATTCTTTGCTCGACAAACCCGATACATGCAAGGTCAAGAGCACACTATCATTGAGAGGTACCTGCCCGATAGGGTTTCCAGACAGTGGCGAGACCAAAGACAAGCCTGATGATGCATACACTGCTATTTTTGCTAGGTCATCCCGAGAGACTACATGGGGACACATGATCCTAGCCCATGAGGTTGTTGAGGTCTTTCAACAGTTGGTTGCTAGGCCCTAGGCTTATGATCAAGGATAGGTAGATGCTTAGATGATGTATGTGTATGATGCATGGTTCATTCCCCCTCATCGATTGATAGATCCAGTAGGTGCACCTCCACAAGGGAGGCTGAGAGGGAGGGGTGTAGGCAGAGGTAGAGGGCAGCCAGATGATGGGAAGGGCAGAGGACCAGGTCGAGGATAGGATGGATAGGATGGCCAACATCAGTAGGATGGAAACATCTTGGGGGCACCACTAATACATCAACAGCCTCCGCAGCAGCCTCCATAGCAACCATCGCTAGGGAGAAATCCCTATGATGCATAGATACAGTAGTTACAACAGTAGTTGCAAGTGGTGATAGGTAAGAGGGATCATGCTAGGCAGTAGATTTTGGTTATTAATACTGAGAGAGACTAGGCCAGGCAGTAGGTAAAGGCCTTGATAGTGGAGAGAGATTAGGAGCATCAACTTAGGTAGACCGTTGACATGTAGTTGGCACAAGAGGTCGAGCAACGCTAGTAGCTAGAGTTTATGATAGTTGTAGCTCAGGGGCGGACAGTGTCTGCCCATTTGTACTGAGAGGTTGTGACTAAGGTGGCCTATTATCATATGCACTACCATCAGGATGTCCCCACAATGCTTAGAAATCCAGATTACTCACATAGGAGTGGGGAACAGCCCTGGGCCGAGGATCAGCCAGAGAGATGGCCTGGTGAGGGGAGTAGGCATCAAAGCTAGCTATTTGTACAGACACTTTTTTATTATTGCCTGATTCTTTATACAGAGATACATTCATGGGATCCTTTTTGATAGCCTCATGGATATTGTACTTTTGATCGATATACATACAATGACTTAGATATTGTATTATGACAGTCACCATTTTTTGATATATATATGATACGGATTCGATATGATGTGATGTGTTCATTTTATTTCATGCTTATGAATGTATGGATGCATTTATTTTATTTATGCTTATGTGATATGCGATGGTATATGTGATGATATGAGATGTAAGGATATGGAATGGATGCAATATTATATTCTTTTTCAATATCTTTTTATGATATGATATGTAGATGTTATGCTTACGCGAATGATATGGATGCATTTATTTTTGTGTATTTCCTTATGCAGTTTTATGAGATGATGATGCCTATGGATGTGTGGATGGATAATGTAGATGTTCATGCTTATGATATGATTATGTGATGTATGTTAATGATATGTGTGCAATGATTTAATATGCTTAGAATAACAAATCTATATTATTCATCACAACTTAAATGATAATGATGATGTAGGATTTATGTTTTATGATATGCTATGATTATGCAAGATGTATGCATGTTGATGATTTGTGGATGCAGGATGGATGCATTGATGATATTGTTTTTGTTGACTGTCATGATACCAAGTTAGCGCGGAGAAAAAATAGAAGAAACAAGATGATTTGACCATTGATTTTGATGATTGATTCAAAAGATCCAACAAGTTTATGATCCACTAAGACTTTATTAGAGATGGTGATGATAAATGCATGATGATGTTGATGATTTGCTCATATCTTGGGATTGGGATTTTTTGTCGTTCCTTATTGTTTGATATAACACATAGACATGATACATCAAGGTATTGATAACCAAGATGGTGTTGTATCTAGTGTAATGGAATTCAACTCTGCAAATAGATAAGATAGTTCTTGTTCACATCTTGACATACGGAAACCTCATTGGAATGTAAGTTAGAAGCTTAGAATACATCAGACCACAACATACGCAAATAGTCAATAATTTACTCCAAACAACTTCCCTACACACAACTAAGCAAGTATGCATCAAGATTATTTTACAATAATACCCACAAGCACGAAAAACAAAAGATATTGATCGATGCCCCATTCCTTTCTTTCTAAATCGTTGTGATAAAGATCATTGAGAGGTCCTCAGAATGGGTCATTAAGATAAATCATAAGAAAAGATCAAAGACAAACAGTTAGTTTTATTTATATCTCTTGTCATTTTAATATAGCTAAGGTGATATATGATACTGACGTCCAACATAGGAAGGATACATCCTAGGACATGTTGATCAGATGGTTTGATTAGGATGAGGTGTTTGATAAGTCGTTGATACAAACTTCACTGACTCGTTTACCTATGATCTAGACTTTAGATTTTGACACTTAGGTTCTCACTTTACGACTTGCTATACTTGTTTTCTATTTGTTTATCCAAAGGTTGAAGGTGACGCTTGATTTATTTTGGATGAAGGTTTATTGCGGGTGAAAGTGAAATGGGATGGGTGGTTTTGGATTTTTCTAGAATATCTCAATGTTTTTGGTATTTTGAAAATATTTTGAGGCTATTTTTTAGTATTTTTGAAAGTATGTTTTTGGTTATTTGAGGTTGTTTAGGGTTTTTTGATATATTTGATGTTGTTTAGGTTTTTTGAATGTTTTCTAATGTTTTTGGATTTTAAATTTTCAAATGTTTTGGGAATATTCTGAGATTTTGAATGTTTAAGGCTTTTCCAAGGTTTTACAAATGTTTAAGGTTTTTCAATTTTGTGAATGTTTAGCGATTTTCTGAGTTTTGACCACGAACCTAACCTAACGGACCTATCCTAGGGGCCTCGAGGTTTGATCAAAGATAATCCTTTCCTACATTATACACGCAGAGACTACGTAGTTTGACTGACTTGACTTATTGAACAATGAGATATTAACAGTTGATGGATTGCCAGTTTATTATGATAGACTCCTAAAGGATTGACCTAGGGTGTCTCAAGGGCACATCAATGATGGCCTTTCCTATGTTCAAGCTCAGAGACCCATAGTTTGACAAGGTACTATTTTTGCATTTTTGATGTTCAACCTTTTTAGGGATTTTGATGTGTTTTGGATGTTTTGGATTTTGCCTTTACAATTTTCTGAATGTTTTTGGATTTTAGTTGTACAAGATTTGGATGTTTTTGGATTTTACCTATACAATATTTTGATGTTTTTGGGTTTTTCAATGATTTTTTGAGGTAAATGATACCTAGATCATGATGTCGATGTCACATTGTGAGATAAAAGATATGGATCAAGAGTTATTTGTAAAAAAGAGTGCAATAACCTACCTCTACTGTCTAGCAATTCTTCATAATGCAATGGATAACCAAGATAGGTAATGTATATGTGAAGAGTTTGATAGAGTTTTATCATGCTAGATATGGGCTATGGAATTTCATGAGATAAATTGGTAAAGAGCCTGTTAAAAGTTTCTCATGAGTAGAGTTCAAGTATACATTGAATCTTTGTCAAGATCAAGATAAAGTGGGATATTAGGATGAATCTATATTAGATGGATGGAGGGAACATTGGATTTATCATGACAAGGATGAGATGCTTCTATTTGATAAGGATCATATAGATGCTCGATTCTACTCATGATGCCTATTTTCTAGGTTTTCATCATAGTACTTGCTCAAAGTTCCACTGTAGTGGTCTTCACTGGAGGACGATTTTTTAATTTTACTATTTTCTTTATTTTTTGCTTTTTTTTGTTTTTTTGAAAATGTTACCCTCATATTGAACTGCCTAGTGGTACTAATGTAGAGGCCACTATCATAATGTGTCAACGATATCCGGCTTGAAGAATTTTCTTTGCTAAGATACGAGCACTTGAATGCAACCTTGAAGAACTCTAATATGCCTTGTGGATACTAGAATTAACCTTGTTTATTTGTGCACATTGTGATAAAGTGCCTTCGGAATCCTTATGATGAAGAGTAGCTTCCGACACACAGTCAATGCAAGAATTGGATATCAGAATGGAGCAGATGGTGACATGTATGAAATAATATGAGATGTATTGATCAATAGTTTAGAACCTTTGACTCTCCAAACTTGGGAAGATGAGCGATGATGGGTGGGAATGGAGGTTTTCATGGAATTAGGACCAACCACTAGATATACTTCATTCCTTTCTTGAGAAGACTTCTTTTGTATTTGAGGATTCTTTTGATGGATACATTTCCCTTTTTTATTTTGCCCCATAGTATCTTTGACTAACGGAGTTTTTGAGGGATGATTTTCTTTATTTTTCTTTGGTATCCATTTGTACTTGGCGTGTCCTTTTTGCTTGGCTGCTTCATTTTCTTTGATGATCTTCTCATTGCTTTGATAGGAATCATTCTTTTTATGTTGGTCCCAATTTGTGTATGAGATTATGGGTGAATTCCAACTCATGATACGGCTAGTTGTAGCATTGACAGTATTTTCATCTTAAGGATTCTTCATGCCTCATATGTTGATGTTTGTTGTAGACAAGATTTCCTCTAGCATTGTGAAGGTATTATCAATACCTAATCATTTTCCATAATAATATATCCTCTGATCCATAGCCATTGAATATGACTTGTCATGAACACATGATATTGATATGGATTCCTGTTGTTCAGGAATATGAATTGTTTGCTCTAATTCTATAATATCATTATTTTTTGATACTACTTCAAAATATTTTGGTGTTGATTCAAAAGATGCCAATGATGTACAATCACTGTAAGAATCAAGAATATTGACCATTGCTTGCTCTTGTGTGGAAATATCAAGGTTGGGAGACTCTTATTTTCGATGAAAAATGTCTATAGGTCCATCAGAAAGAAACATCTCAGGGGTGATATCGGGGACATCCTTGGAGTTTAAAATGGTTTGGAAGATGTCCCTTAGCTCGTCGTGAAACTCTGGGGATAGGGGTTCTTGATCTTGACTCGATTCAGAGTAAATTTTGTTATCCTCAAGAGCCTCCTCTTGACATGATCCTTGGGTGGATGATGCATCATCAGTAAAAGACTCTTCACAACAGTCGGTAGGTATGGGTGCAACAAAGGATATTTTTGGCTCATTTGGAACTTCTTCAACATGCCCAATCATTGAGTCATATGCAAGAGAGATATCACAATCTGATATCCACTTGATGGCATTATGGTATAAAATACTCCTAAACACTGTTGATGGATTTGGACTTTGTTTTAAAACAATATCTTGATGTGTGTCTGATTCCTCATGTTGTGATGAATAAATATGTCCCACTATGGTATCACATGTATGGTTTATATTTTTTGAGTTTGATGCCTTTCCTAAATATTTTTCTTTTGTATGATCAGGCATAGGGTTTGTGTAAATTTGCAGATTTTCATTTCCATATTTTTGATCAACATCAATGTATCCTCGTTCAATAAGATCTTTTATTAGATGTTTGAGTCTAAAACAATTTTGTGTGTTATGACCTTTGCATTGGTGAAATTCACAAAAATGATCATCTCTACAGCTACGAGGTTTGACTTGTGGCTCTTGATAGTTCGAGAAATCTAGGAGTGTGATAAGATTAGATTGTATCAACATTTTCAACACATCCTCCATAGGTTCCCCCAAGTGAGTGAATTGTTGTTTAGGAGCACTATTCGTTCGTTGTTGTCCATGTTGAGTGTTTGCAGTGTTGATTATTGTTTGATTGTTTGACAGTGACATGTATGGTTGTTGTGTATTCATGGTTAGGGTGTTTACTTTCCTAGGAGTAGTTAAGACCACCTTTGCATCAACAAAACCATCACTAGTAACATTCATGTTCTTGGCCCAATAGTGGGGCTTGTCATTAAAACTAGTGGATGGGCAGTTGTCTTTATACACTTGTGTGTTCCCTTGTGAGATTAGGGCTCGCTCAATGTTAAGGGTTCTAGGGGTAAGCTCACCATAAGTGGTGATACATAGCATCTTCAAGTTGAAGGATTGATTTGGATCAACATTTTCTATGATAATCCCCATGTGTTGTTCGTCGAGAAGGGGCCACTTGCTCTTACTAGCTCTTTGTCTCCATTATTGCAAGAAATTGGCAAAAGATTCTCCTTTGTTTTGTTTGAGAGTGTACAACTCTTCTAGGCTTACGTCCATTCCAAGATTAAAGGAGAAGTGATCTATGAATTTATCGGTGATTTCTTGGAAGGTTTTGATACCTGGAGGCAATTGTGAGAACCAATCCATGGCGGGACCTATTAAACTTCATGGGAAGAGGTGCATTAAATAGGACTCATTATAGCAAACCTCCATACACATGGCATTTAACTCTTTGATATGGTCCATAGGACTTCCTCTCCCTTTGTATTTATCCAATTTGGGGATTTCAAAATCAAGAGGGAACGATACCATTGTGATGTTTCAATCGAATGGATATGGACATAAGTTCTGTGTATGGGGCTTCTTTATCTTGCCCATCTGGAGATCCTGCATTTCTTGTGATAATGCCTTAAGTTGGGAAGTTTGATCATCTTGCGGGTTTGGTGGAGGAACATACGTTGTGTATTGTGGGATGGAAAATGGGTTGTATGTGAGATTCTGATATCACAAGGTGTTGTATGGTGTGTATGGTGGTGTGGGATTTTTCGAAGGTGATTGCGGTGTCGATGTATATGTTCCTAACACATTTGGGTTGATGATGTTCTGTTGAGGATTATAGTAGGAACTTTGTTGTTGTTGCAGTGGTGCATATTGTTGAGCTAGTAAGGCTTGTTGTTATTGTTGTGCTACTAAGGCTACTTGATGGTCTTGTTGTTGTTGTGCCACTAGCGTTATTTGTTGTGCAGCTAAGGTGTTTGGTGTGCTTTTTTTTTGTTGTTGGGCCATTAGGGCTTGATATTGGGCTTGTTTTTGTTGTTGTGCTGCTAAGGCTACTTGTTGTTGTTGTGTTGCTAAGGCTGCTTATTGTTGTTATTGTTGTTGTGTTGCTAGGGTTCCTTGTTGTTGTTGCTACTGTTGTTGTGCTACTAGGGCTACTTGTTGTTGTTGTTGTTGTTATATGGCTTGTTGATAATCTTGTTGTTCTTGTTGTAAAGCTAAGGCATGTGCTTGTAATGTAGGATCAATTGGTTGTTGGGAAATTTGCGATGGGTTTTGGGTGTTGATGTTTTGTGTGGGTAGCAGGTTGTTGATGAGAGGTTGGGGGTTCCCTTGGTTTAACATCCTTGTAATATGGTGGATTGGAATGGTGGAATGTAAGTTTGAGGTCCCATTTAATTTTATATGATGAGAGGGACCGAGGGGAAAGATGATGGTGCCATTTGGTATTGCAATGGTAATGGCACATTCAGACCTTATAACTGATTGAAAGGGTTCCCTTGACCGATGTTTTTGGGATTTCCTTTTGTTTGGGATGTGATCAAGGTATTATCTTAGTTGATGAGACTCGTGACCAAGGGATTGTTTTGACTTAGATTGATGATAGATGGGGTTGATGTGGATGGTGGATTGACTTGAGGAGTTTGCGTAACCACTGGTTTCAATGTGTCGATGGGGTTTCTAGAACCACTTGTTAAGTGTTTACCTTGTGTTAGGGTGTTAACATTCCCTTGTTGTCCTACTTGAGGCACTTGGTTTACATTACCTTGTGTAATATTAGGCACACTTGGGGTTATTTTGGTGATGGATGAAGATGGTTGCGCTCGAAATGTTGATTTTGTAATGGTGTCATGGAATGTAAGTGGTTTTCCAAATGTTGGTGTCCAACTTGTGTTTTGGGGAAGTTTGGTGTTTAATGGAGTGGTCGAGTTGTGAATACCCACAATTGTGTTGGTTCCTAGACATGAAGTAAGACCAAGGTTGGTTCCTAGCCTAGTTGCAAGACTAGATGTTAAGGGTTGACTTGGTACAAGGGATGGAGTTGGTTGAATCATAGATGAAGTCAAGCCTTGTGTCAATGATTGTGCAACAAAAGATGGGTAAATTAGAGCTATGTTTTCTAAGGTTTGATGTTCTTGTTTGTACTCCATGATTTCTTACTTAGTAAGTCCAAAGAGGTTGTTCGTGATGTCTTCTATCTCATATGGAGACAAGGTTGTTGTGATGGGGTAACTTGAATTCTTGGATCAAATTCTAGAGGATTTGGATCTTGAGGTAAATGTGACTTTGGTTTTCTCCATGATTCTCTTGTGTTGTGATCTCATTTTTACCATAAATTTTGGGTCACCTCTGGGAAAGTTTTGTTGTGATTTTCAATGTTTGAACCCTCTAGTTGACTCAAATCTAGGTAAAAGGGACACTATAATTTTTTTTGGCAATGGTAATAATGGAGGATGAAAAGATGAATGATATGGGGAGTGATCTTTGCAACCGTTTTGGGTCAACACTTTTGAATTAAGTTTGAAGTTTTGATGTTGGGATAAAGGATGTTGATGAACTTGGAAATCCTTAGGGTAGACTCGTGACCTTCAAAACGAACTAGTTCAAAGATGATAACTAACCTAGCCAAATACATGGAAAGGGATTCATTTCACATACAAAGTAGTTGAATTAAGGGTTGGTTGGATAGTTGTTTAAGTCAAAAGGTGTTGGTGTATTTGAAATTTTTGCAAAGTTTGGTGAAGTGAAGGATGATTTTTTTTTTTATGAAGGAATGAATGAAATGTTTGACCTAGTGTTGACCGAAAGTGAATCTTTGTTTGATAAGACCAAGGTAGTGAGAAACATGCTAGACCTCTAAAGTTTTCAAATCCTAAAGACCTAATATTTTAGATAGGTTCATTATCATGAAAAAGACCAGGATTTTGACCAAAAAATAATATATACAAGTCTAGGTTGTTCCTTGAAGCACGTTTGTAGAAGTTGTATACCAACCTGGTTCTATTTTGATGTAGTGCTAAAAGGTGTTTCTTGAGATCTTTTGGACTAATATACCTAAGTTTAAAGTGATAACCTATAGACCTTCTCTTGGGGATTCTGATTTTGTGTGAGATCATTTAGAGATGTTAACATTTATGGAAGAAAAGGGGATATTTATTTCCATGCAGGTGGTGGTAGTTTGGGCCTTCTAGCCATTATATCAGCTTGTTCCTCTTCTTCATCTAAGATTGTTGTTTTGTTTCTCCATTGAATGGATGTTTCTTTAGTTTCAAGTGAAGCTTCTCAAACTACTAATTATGTCAGTTTGTTCTCCCTCAATTAGTTCAAAGTTTGGTTGAATGATAGCACCTTTGAGATCGGGTTGTTCAACGGGAGCGATCAGTCTCCAAATAGTCATGTGGGGTTCAACTTGTCAATTTATCTTGCTTAAGTGAATTTATTTTACCACAAACACTTATCTTGATTAAGTTAAAACTAAATGTCTATGTCAAAAACATCATAAATTTCACAAGATCCATTTTGTGAGAAGGATGAAGTTCAAGCCATAGTTGCCTATGTTAACTTTGGGAAATATGGATTGAGATATAAACAAAAATACTTAGAAGCCTCTAAGATAAATTATTAGGACAAGCATTAATATCAAGGTTTTGTCAAAGGGTATCTATATTTAGACCAAAGGGTTTTAAATTTAAAAAATACTTTGTTGGTGTTTGTATGTAATGTTTTGGAACCAAGCAAAGTATTAAACTGACTCACAAGCATTTACAACCTTAGGTTCAGAAGATACTACTTGTCGAATCCCCACTTGGATTTCTCCAAATACTAAGACAATGCAAATAGATAGAGATTTGGTGACACTGGCTCCCCTCCATGGCACACACTTCTTGGGACCACCAAATCTCAAATCCCAAAGATCCGAAGATCTTAAGGATTTTCCTATTTTGACAATTAAATAGTAAAATATGGGGCAGCTTCAGAATGACTGTTCTTGCACTAGCAAGCATAAAGGTTTTTGGCTTCTAAACAAGTGGTTTGTAATAAGGGATTTGTACATGGTAGTCATACACATGGAAAGATTAGCTCAAGATTATGGTCAATCAAGAGGCCTCCTAGTCTCTTCCTAAGAAGAGATTTTAATGTATCACACGGATACTAATGGTGACACTTGTCAGTATGATTCATCTGCACCTGTTGTTTATGACTTTTATCACAAACGTGTTATTTATATAGTAGCTTGAAAGAGCTTGGCTTTAACTTGTTTCTGCTTGGGTCATTCCCTCCTTTTGAAGTAGGGAGGAAGACCCTCTAAAGATAAACACAATTAAGGAAGTACACTTGTAGTTCGATCTCCCAATTCACATGAAGCAAGGAGAGAACACACACCATGCCTTTTCCCTACACTAGCATGGGGTTCATTTTAGTCCAAATTGAAAGATATGGGTGATTATACAAAGTGTTAAGGAATGTTTCTGATATTCAAGATCGTTGAGTGGCGCGAGAGTAGTGCATACACATTCAATAACAAAAGTGTAAATCACAAAACATAGTTATAAGCACTTGTTAATTTTAACCCCCAAAGAAAATATGGGTTTATTTTATGCACCAAACGAAGTGTTAAGTTGTATTGTTCAATTTTAAACCCAAAGTAAAATGATGAAGTGAGGGTTCAATTTTAGTCCCATTTGAGCCTTCTTTTTAAGATCCAATTGAAAATTAGTGTGATCCTAAAGCATAAAATGAAAAGCATAATAAATGGGTTATAATTGTCATAAAAGCGTCAAAACGCTTGTTACAATTATAAGATTTTAAGATGAGAATGTTTTTTCACTTCAACTTTTATCGTCCAACCTACAAAACCCAATTAGCCTAAAACCCAGAACAATGTTGGAGGCATGTTAGTGACCAAATGACGTAAAAAAAATTAAAGCACATGCTGAAAATTCCTCATTATTTTTCTTACCAGAGAAGGGCATCGCAATACATGATAGTGTCGCTATAAATCATATGAGCCTCGCTATGGTGAATTTGGGCGTTGCACTGCAAAAAACCAGTGATGACAATAGCGTCGCTATTTGTGGAGCGTCATCGTTTGCAAATCTTCGATACCTCTAAAAGTATTCAACGTCACCATTTATTTTAATCAGTGCTAGGGTATTAAATAGGTGTCGGTGTTTCTGATGACAATAGTGTTGTTGTATGGTGACAACCAGCAAAGGCGTCGCTAAAATTCCTTTGAGCGTTGCTGTATTATGCAAGAATCAGAAAAAATAGAATTTGAGATAGAAATTGATTAAATTTGATCGGTTTTTCCCTCCTAGCACCAAAATGTGACTGGCGGATTAGTATGGGTCAATTACGCTTTATCCGTGAAGAATCAAAGCATAATGAAGCCACTAACATCAAATCTCAATAGGATCATTCAAATGAAAATTAAACTAAGCATCCATTAAAAACTATTATACTAAACTATGAAATCTTTAAATACCTACTCTAATCCATCTGAAACTTATCCGCTGGGGGAGTGGTGTTGCATTGATGTGGAATGGTGACCCTTTCCCAATCCCGTGGATAGATGATTTTTTCCAATTAGTTTTATTGAAGAAAACTAATGGAACATTTGTGAGATGTGTATGAAAACATGATTTTGATCTCAATGAGCATGATGTAAGCTAATTAAACATGATTTTATACTAAAATGATGAATATGTGCAAATACTTAGCTAAAAGATTCAAACCCTAATTAATAAAGAAGCTAAATGGATGCATTATGTGATCATGGAAGCCATTATTGGAAGCTTAAAGCTAATTAATGCAATTAAAATAAACTAAAAGATGTTAAATGTGTGCTAAATATGAGTATGAGTGTGAGTGATTTTAATAGCATAACTCTGATGTTAAAATATGGATCCATTTGTCTCCAAATAGTGACCTATTTATAGGAGAGCAAGTGAGGAATGGGGGGTTGAGATCAAAAAGGATAATCGATGGTCAAGAATGGAAGAAGGATGAGACATGGATCATGCATTCTCATCAATGGATGAGAATGAAAGATGATATTTTAATCAAGGGTTAACATTCCTTCAAACAAACACACTTTTGACCTATACAAGAGGTCACAAGTTAACTTGCACAAGAAGTCACAAGTTGACTTGCACATGAAGCTTTGTAAGAATATTCCCTTTTTCAAATGAGTGAGGAGAGAATATTCTCATGGGTGAGGAAAAAATGATAATTTAGTTAATTAATTATGCAATTAGGGGATTAGAATAATTTAGATGATATTCATTACATAAAATGATTTAATGAATGGGGGAAAGGTGGAATGATATTTAATTAAATAACTTAAGGTTATTTAATTAAATAAGAAGATTTAGGGGATTAAATTAAATAGTTTGATTTATTTTATTTAATAAGATGAAGTGTTAGCATGAAAGGGGGTGAATTAACATGATTTGATAAATTAGGTTAATAGGTGCAAATGATATAATTAATCAAGTAGCTAGGCTAATTTAATTAATTAAGCAAAAAGAGGATGAGTTTTAAGATGAAATGATGTTAATATACCTGATTCAAGTGTATGATATCATTCGAGACATTTTTCAGTGTTTGCATCGCTATTTTTGACTTTTGACTGTCTTACACCCCTTAAGTACTATCATGGGACTCAAAATAGCTAAAGAAAATAAGGAAAAATATTATTTTTTTGGTGATGCAAGATTGTACTACACCGTTGGATGCTCCTACATCAGACACCCAAGGTAATTTGAAAAGTGACCCTATCACTTCTCAGGAGTTAGAGGGAAACCAAGACAATTAACCTTAGCCTCACACAACCACGATGAATCTTCAATAGGCCTTCCTCTCTATTTCACCAAGTACTCTATGTATTGTATGTTTCTTGTGCTTCTACCCATACGACTATCCAAAATTTCTTCTATCTTCTCCTTTATTGAAGTAGGTGTTGGAATATTCCACTATGCTTCTATTATTTATTCATCAATTCCTCCATGATATTTTGTTAAAGCTAAAATGTTAAACACAGGTGAAATATGAATTTCATCAAGCAACTCTTCCTCATATGCATTTCTTGAATCATTCTTCTTCGGGATCTTGCATGGCCCAAACTTATTCATCTTTAACTTATTGTATGTACCAACTAGAAACCTTTCCTTTCGCAAATGAACCATGACTTCATCTCCTACCTGGAACTCCTTATACCTCCCTTTTTGATTTGCCTAAGCCTTATATTGTCAGTTCATCTTATTGATATGTTTCTTCACCTCTTCGTTCAAATTCTTCAAGTGCTCAACAAAATATTTAGCCTCAACACTACTCTTCTTCCCCTTATCCATCTTTCTCAGTTCAGAAGAAATTCTTGGACTACTCCCATACACAATCTAGAATGGTGATTTATGAGTGCTCTTGTTGAAAGAATTGTTGTAAGAAAATTCATCCTATGGTATAATCAAATCTCATCCCTTGGGCTTGTCTCCTACTAAGAATCTCAGCAGGTTACCCAAACTCCTATTCACCACATCCATTTTTCCATCAGTCTGTGGATAGTGTGCATAACTGAACTTCCAATATGTCTTCAACTTCTTCCATAATATCCTCCAGAAATAACCAACAAATTTGGTATCTCTGTCTGAAACTATACTCTTTGGTAGACCATGTAGTCTCACCACCATCACTAGTCTTATGACAGAATTAAATGTGCCATCTTTGAAAATATATCCACCACCAAAAATATGGAATCATGCCCTCTTTGTGTTCTTGGCAAGAAAAGAACAAAATCCATGCTAATATCCTCCCATGGCCTCTCAGGTATAGGTAATGGTTGATACAATCCAATATTCTCACTTGTTCCTTTCGCCATCTGACATAGTCTGCAACTTTGTACAAAATTCTTCACATCTTGTTGTAACTGTGGACTATAGTAATTCTCACTAACAAGAGAAATGGTCTTATCTCGACCAAAATGTCTAGCCAATCCTCCACTATGCTTCTCCTTGATTAGATTCTCTCTCAGAACTCCTTGGAATGCACAATTGGCTTCATCTAACCAACATCCCATCTTGGATTAAGGAATCCAACCATCTTGTCCTATCCACCACCTAACTAAGGGTTATGATTTCATCTTTAGGTGGATCTCTTCCTCCACCACCTCGGCCTCTACCTCTGCCATGTTGGGCAATCTTGGAGGCATCTTAAACTCAACCCACACTCACAGGTCCTACTGCAAATTCTTCACGTTTGACACTCTGTTATAGGCTCAAGAACTCTTGCTCTGATACCACTTGATGAGGGCCACACCGCTCGAAACCCACGCAAATCACAACAATAGATACCAACATGGAAGATGCGAGATTGAAAAGAAAAAATCACTTTCAATTATTTAAAAAAATGAAATTACATATTCAAAACTTACATCCTACAACCTCATGGGCTTGATTCATTACTCCAAAATCAACTCGCAAAACAAAATATATTATTCAGAGCCACAATCTACACTAATGGAGCCACCCTCTACAATCCCCACCTAACCCTTTTTATTTTACCCCAATAACTGCCCTATAATGTTCTAGAATGTTCAACTTTCCCTTTTGTTTTGGTGCCAAAAGTCTTGCCGATTGATTTCTTGGATAGGAAGAAATTTTGATGAAATTCACTTTTTAGAGGAGCAACTTCGCGGGGCCATAACTTTTGATCTAAGTGTTTGATTTTCTATTATTGCATATTGTTGGAAAGTCTTAAGGATATCTACAACATGCAAACTGACCATAGGTCAATTCATCAACTTTTCGAGTTGTTTTGGGGCCTCTAAAGTCTTCATATATGAAATTGAAGTTGCATTGGAGAAATTTCTCAGGACATAAACTTTAATATCTCCCAAATTGTGTAGGGTATTGAGGCGATTCTTTCACGACCTAAATTTTTTTCAATTTTTCTCCTTGGGTTAAATTTTTAGGTCCATACGAGCCCATTTAGGCTGACTTACTAAAAATAGTAGGTGACTAATTTTCACTATTTTTGACTTTTGACTGTCTTATACCCCTTAAGTTCCATCATGGGACTCAAAACAACTCAAGCCAATAAGGAAAAATATTTTTTTGG